>JACSYO010000570.1:5060000-5077500 GCA_016806645.1 Ophiodon elongatus | reverse complement strand
TGTGTGTGTGTGTGTGTGTGTGTGTGTGTGTGTGTGTGTGTGTGTGTGTGTGTGTGAAGGAACAACAGTTTGTCCCTTTAGCTCCGTTCGCTGTGTTCCTCGCCGTCTCTGGGCCGACAAACTACAAAAAGGTGTAAAATGTGCGGAGAGGGAACTTGATTGTGAGCTGCCCAGCCTCAGCCACGTCCTCAGCTCCTTTACAGCAGCGGATCAACTGGAAGGACGGACAGTCGACAAGTGCAGCGTCGGGCCCCCCGCACCTGGGGTTTCACTTAGTCCTGAACGATCGATGGGCCGATCAATCACAGTGCTGCTCGGCTGTGCACTGAACCAGGCAGAGGCCGGTCTTACTAATGTATGAGTATCAAGTAGCGTCTACAGAACCCTTTGTAAAATCCCAGGGTGAAGAAGTGGATGAGGGGGCTGGTAAAAACCACAAGAGAGCAATTTCATAAAATAAAAATGAATTGATTGAACCACGCGATTACCTCAGAAAGGCTATATATATATATATATATATATATATATATATATATATATATATATATATATGACGACATAAGGATGAAAGAATACATATATTAATCAGAGCAGCTGTTTGCAGCGTTCAGCTCGCTCTCTCTGTTTCTCTTTACAGCCACGAAGAGCAAGCGGGTTAAGAACCCGTGTTGTCAGTCTGTCTATTTCTTTTAATTATATTTGAGCATTATTTAACCAGATAAGTCAATTGAGAACCAGTTCACACTTACAATGACGAACAACCTCGCACAAAAATGACAAACGCCACAATATGCACAACAACATGTTCCTGGAGAAGCAGATGCAGTGATCAGAGACTATCGTTTGTTATGAGGTATTAAAGGAGGGCAACGGAACGAGGGTGTGGAGTTTTAGAGGCTGAAGAAGCTAAAATCGCACGCACCCACCCACCCACCCAACACACACACACACACACACACACACACACACACACACACACACACACACACACACACGATAAGGTGAGTGTCAAAATTGCATTGCTGCGGTCAGTGGGTGACGGGGACCAACGTCGATTGGCTGGTTAAAAAGGTACAACCTTTGAGGAAAAAAAAAAACACAGATAGGATTCAGGCTTTTATTTTGTAAACATGTTACATCTCTAACACTGGCTCACTGGTGGGCAGAGCCTTCATTCATTTTACCAGCAACACGTGCCTTTACAGCTGTGACGAGTCAAAATGTGTGCTGATGAAAAGGTCTGACCCCAGCATAGCTCCACCTTCGACCCGAGACGAGGTTCTGACTGGCCATAATGATTGACGAGCCCTGTGTGAGTGTGCAGGGATCGGACATAGTCTGTCTAGCTTTACAGAGTTTGGGTTTACATAACACCGTGTTAAGTCAATTTGTAACATAGTAGCAACATTCAGTCACATTTGTAAATATAAGTTTCCAAACGCATCCAGTTTCTCCCTTTTTTGTTGTAATTCTGAAACAATCAGTTATAGTATAATATAATATATATATATATATATATATATATATATTTATTATGTATAAATATAATATATATATATATATATTTATTATGTATAAATATAATATATATATATTAATATATATTTATATTTATATGTATTATATATATATATATATATATAATATATATATATATATATAAATATAATATATATATAATATATATATATATATAATACATATAAATATAAATATATATTAATATATATATATATATATATATATATATATATTAATATATATTTATGTATTTGTAATATTTATGTATTTGTTTGCTTTTTAACACAAAAATGGGATAAAGGAATAGAGGTTTTGATTTATTTGTCCCAAATAAAGACTAGATAAAAGATAAATTAAGATTTATTTGCAATTGATCTGTCAGTTTCATTCTTGATAATTCAATTAGTTGTATTGTGTATAAAATGTCAGAAAATAACAACAAAAGAAATCACAGTTTGCCAGACACCGGGGGTGACGTCTTCAGAAGTGTTACTTTGTTAAATGTCGAGAATAATTTTTGTTCACTCTCAAACCAAACAATCATCCGAGTTATCAAACCGAACTCGAAGCATTTTGTTGCGCAGCATCGTGTCGTTTTTTCGCCCCTCGCTCGTTTCTCATTCAAACTCAATCAAATCGGCTCAGAGAAGAGGAGAATGAATCTGCTTCCCCTCCTCTGCCATCGTCCCCTGTCCTTCCTCACAGCGTGCTGACCGACATGAGCTGAAATCTCAGAAGAAGACAAGTGAGGGGGGGTGGGGAGGGGACGAGAGGGGGGGGGGGGGCTGGCAGGGCAAAGCGGAGAAGTGCACATTCATGAGCTGTCGCGGTTCATCCTGGCCTGGCCTCCTGCTGGCAAATCACACAGCTGAGCGCACCGTGGGCACGCAGCTGGCTAGAGCGGCGCTTCATGCCAACAGGGGGTGTACCGCCGACTGGCACTGCCCCCCCCCTCCCCCGACACAAAGTGCCTCCCACACAAACACACACAGATGTGTGATGTACATGGTAGAGCTGGGGAGGTTTTCAAAGGAACGGGTATTAGAAACAATCTCACAGAAGACAATAAAAATAAATAAAAAGATACACAGGAGCTCTCAAAACCAAGTGGCTGTTTGCTCAAACGTCGGAGATTAAGAAAACGCTGCAAATCGAATACGAGGTTGTCCAGATTGTGATGAATACATTTCTCACGGGCCTCCGTCGTAGGGTGTCTGGGCTCAGCCTTAGGGATAAGGGGGAGGAGCTCAGGCATCCGAAGGGAGCTCGGAGTAGAGCTGCTCCTTGACATCAAAGGGGGTCAGCCGAGAAAGTTCGGGCATTGGATCAGGATGCCTCCCGGCCGCCTCCCTTTGGAGCTTTTCTGGGCACGTTACACTGGTAGGAGGCCCCGGTGTGGACCCAAAAAACACAGGAGGGATTATATTTATATATATATATATCTCGTCTGGCCTTGGGGTTTTTGCTTTGCTGGGCAGAGAGACGTCTGGAATACCCCGCTAAGCCTGCTGCCCCTGTGACCCGGCCCCAGATAAGAGGAAGAGAATGGGCTGGATTTATATATTTTGTTTAATAAAGAATCACGTTTGACTTTTATCAAACCCATGGTTTTCTGACCAGTAACTATTTATTATTATTTTTTTTTACAAATTAGGATTCATCTTCTGGAGACCGTGAATATTAACGGCACATTTCATAAAAATCTGTGACGGTAACATTGTGTTTTGAAAACGTCAACCCTGACGGGATCCAGACATCAGTCCGTGGTGTCCAAGGCCAACGCCTCACCTCCACCCCGTGACCTGCCACTGCATCTCAAGTAAGACTGCTTCCTGCACACAGGTTGAACATTAAGGATGGCCCGAAGCCATGAACCAAACCGTGGCTT
This sequence comes from Ophiodon elongatus, assembly GCA_016806645.1. Classification (NCBI taxonomy): domain Eukaryota; kingdom Metazoa; phylum Chordata; class Actinopteri; order Perciformes; family Hexagrammidae; genus Ophiodon; species Ophiodon elongatus. The sequence continues at coordinate 5,074,091 of JACSYO010000570.1, read as the reverse complement.
CGCACCATTCGCCGAGTGATGTCAGTGGCAGGGCGGTGAGGAGAACGCCTTCGCAGGTTAACCATGCAGCCCCTCCTGTCCAGCGCTCGCACGCCGACGGAAAATATCTAGAGCTCAGCAAACACCCAACGCTGTCAGCACTCGTAGTCCAAGCGCACACTAACACCCGTTCCCTCTCAAATGAACACTTCACTGTGCTACAGAGGCAGTAACAAAACTTGTTCAAGACAATCAAAGCTTCAATCAATATCGCCGACATGCCGGGGTAACATTATTAGTAGTCGTGAAACTGTAGTTGCGATGTGAAAACATAAACGAGTGTGGGCGCGAGCTTGTGAGGGAGTGAGATCACACCTTCCCTTTCTGCTGAGGGGTGGAAGTGACACAAGAACATGAGAAAGTCGGCCTCCCTCAGGTCAGTTCAACACCACGACTGATGAAGGTGTCACATATTTTCTGGACAGTTGCAGTTCGGGACGAGCTCAGGGCAAATAAAAAAAAATGCCCTCCACTTTACCGCACTGACAGCTTTGTATCGGGGCATTCTTCAAGCGTACGCTGGATTAATATCGCCGCCAACACTGACCTTCGGGGGAGCGGCCGTGACATGACCGATCCACATTCAATATCTTTGTTGAGGTCATTATAAAGGGTTTATAGTATTAGTATTTAGTCATTAGTCGGGCTGGGACGATATGCTTGTCTCCCAACTCCAAACTATGACGATACTCGGTCACTCATGTATTGCACTTTATAAAATTTTTTAAAGTGCCGCAATTCAATATTAGGATTTATTGCACATTTCTGACACTAGACCATGGGAAAAGTTGAATCATACACTTTTACAGACTTTTGCTTTGGGACATCTCTAAAATCGACAAATTATTTTTTCCGTCAAAATCAGGCTTTTTCTTTTTTTAGAATTTTTTTAGCTACCCAAAAATCATAGAATAGAGACATTCCCATAACAATTTAGCGGTATTCTCTTTTTAATTTATAAAAGGGACACAGGTAACATGTTTTATACTTCTGGTGAATATGATCAAATGAATCTCCTTTCCAGACATGTATTTTTCGATGTACCAGATTATATTTAATAACACCTTATTGAGAAAACCCTTCCACTAACTTCACCAAGTCTGTCTCTAGCTCTCCCCGTCAACTCGATCTGGGCCGTTTTAATGCATTTACCACGAATGTCAGTATTTGGACCCCAGACAGACACGTGACGGCTGGTTTGACCGCGGTTATTTACATTACTGCGATACTATTATTTGAGCTATCCGTGACAGACTTTACATGCAGCTTTAAGCCTCGTCTAGCTCTGCTTTTCCTGGCAATGTGTGGAAACACTGTACGTGCAGTATGTGTCGTGTTAACCATACTTAAGAATTAAAGATGAGGGCGCAGGTCACATCACCGCGGATCTCGGACCGGACACAGTTTCCTGCGGTCTCTCATGTGTTCATGTTTTTCTGCTGTAACTTCCTTCCACCTCTGCATAGACTACAATAAGGGCAATTGAATTGGAATTATATCCCATGAAGCATTGAAAAAGTATTAAAAGTATTTTAAAAAATAAAATCGGTACATGCAAGTGAATCAATTTCTTTTCTACCCCTAGTTTTTTGTCAAATCAAATCTGTAGTCCTACTTATAATTTCGACAAGATGGCATCATCCTCTGTGCGGCCTGCTGCACTCATGACGAGCACAGTACACAGACGTACACGTGTGTACTTGCCAAGATGCATTGTGGGTGCATTATCTGCCAACTGGCCCCCCAAACAAAAGAAGAATAAAACCCCAAATTACACACCATGACATCGGCAAAACACTGTGTGAGAGAAAAACAGAGGGCAGTTACTTAACCTGGTCTCTCTCTCTCTCTCTCTCACACACACACACAGACACACACACACACACACACACGGTGGTGGCCTAGAGATTAGAGAAGTGAGCTTGTGACAGGGGGTTTTGCTGTTTAATCACCGGGTCAACTGGGACACTTGAGTGTGATTAAAATTCGCTCCCTTTGGAGCTACCGTTGGGACGCCCTTGAGCAAGGCACTTAACCTTCAGCTGCACTTTACAGCACGTGTATTCAGTTGGTCTTTACCGCGTTATAAAGTAGAACTATATACTTAAATCTGGTTTTATTCCGACCGCAGTGACTGCTGCTTCTGGCTGCACTCCGAGTGCAAAGTCTCGTCTTTCACGCGAGTGAATCAGCAATAATCCTGAGAGACCTGCGTCTGCCACGGGCTGCGATTACTTTCCTCCTTGGGTTGACTTTACCTCTGCAAAACAGCCAGTCGGCAGGCGGCTGAAACGCGAGATGTGAGGGACGAGGCTCGTACCGGGGAAACGGATTGGAAACAATGCAAAAAGAGCTGGCTGTGGGGGAGAAGCACGTAAAGCAGCCATTTTTAGGAGCAGATAAGGAGGAGGGGGAGCGAGAGAGAGCGAGATTAGGCGACGAGAGGCTGCACGAGGAGGAGAGAGGGAGCGAGGGAGATAAGGAGAGCGAGGAGCAGATGGTGGCGGGGAGCCAGAAGCGATCGGAATCTTCCCAAAAACTTCAAAAGGGGAAAACGGGTAGCGCACAATAACGTCCTTCTCCCGTCCTAATTCACATTTTATAGCTCAATCCACCTTCAGATGCGTTCGGAAGGGCAGGAAGACGGGCTCAGTGAGCGTAAGGGAGAGATGCGCGGGTTTCTCACATTTCATATGAATTATTCAAGGTAATGGTCAATAAATGTAATAGAAATTATGATAAACTTTATTTTTAGAGGACTTTTCAAAGCTGAAAAAGACAATAAAAGGACGGTAGATTCCAAAATATACAAGTGAAAAAAAAAGATTTAGACCATTAAGAATAGTAAGAATGAGATCATTTTGTTAGTTTGTGTGTCTGTATATGTGTGTACATGGCTGCATCCCCGATGTGTAGTGAAAGAGGAATCACGAATAATCGGTTAATCAAAGACATAGTTCATAAAAGTCACTGGAAAGTTCCATGACGTATCGTAGAATGACGCATAATACCGGTGGGTTGTTATACTCAAGTGTATATGGAAGTACCCATGTTGAAAATTCAGTGGTAAAAGTTAAATAAATTTAGGTTGGCTGGTACAAAAAAAAGTTGGGTTTTTTTGGTACGCCACGCCTATTACTGCCCCTCCCTCCACTCCCTCAGTCCACTTCTTGTCTTTGGCATCAAATGACGCGCCATGTGTCCGTGTCTCTGGACACAGCCCCAGGAACAGTTTCCTGTGTCTACTCCACTAAGCTTATGATCGGTCTGTGTGACACCAGAGGAGAAGCAGACGAGATTTGACTGCAGGGTTCGCTGCCAGTTCCATTGATTCAATTCCACGATAACACAATAGGACAAAGCGAGTGCTGTCATTGAGTGAATCTTCTACAAAGACTATTGAGACTGACTGAGAATTTGCTTTGTGTGCTGCCTGGCGATGACGTCGCACTTCTTCTAATGATACAGCAACATGATCTATCCATCTGTAGTGTAAAGAGGAGCTATACCATGACTCAGCTCCCCGCTGACTCTTTCTTTGCACCTCATCCTCTGTCTGGACTCGATAAAACTCAAGACGCGACTTGAGTCAGCGACTGTATCTCAAGTCTTTTAAATCAATGTACGGGTCAAATGTATCATGTACTCATTTGAAATTAGCCTCTGGCTGACCTCATTTAGATGGTGCACATTAAACCTATGTGTGACCACACAAACAGGTCCTTCCGGTGCAGCAGTTCTGGATAAAAAAAAAAAGTTCCCTCGGCTCCTGTCAGTCATCTTTGGCGTGAACCTACAGCGGCTCCGGGAGAAACCAGGCCTTTCAGCGGTTGTCAGGGCTCGTTACCGTGACGCTTAACGGCCCCCCGTCAGTCTGGCGATGCCGCTTATCAACCCAGCCCCGAGATATGCCGGCATCAGCGCTATGTGCCGTCCGACACGACGCAGGGAAACAAACTGACCACTACGGTCTCGCCCTCGTGGTTCAGGAATGTGCTCGTGTGCCAAGTAACCTTGACCTTAACAGTCGGGATAAAAGCGCCAGCGCCCAGTATCCGCTGGGCCTCGACAGTAAGAGGACCTAAAAGGGGTCGATGAAAGGTGAGTTCTGGCCAGGATTTTTATCCCTGCCTGAGACGCCAATGTTTGCGCGGAACATTTTACCTTCAAAAAGAATGCTACTATGAAGGAGTCCTATTTCTCTTCTAACTGAACAAAAAAAAAAAACTTATATCAGCTTTAAAAAGGCATCCAGTAAAGAAAGAAAGATTCTTCCCACATCAACACGTGTGACTCTGCACACTGTCCATTATTCCGACTGCACACTGGTGACCTTAACTACTACGACAGTAGTGGAAGTGTCAGAGACGCACAGAGCCCCCCTGCTGGGGACCGAGGGAGCACTGGCCAACTTTCGGAAACTATTCTTATAATGAAAATAATATAATAATATTTCAAAACACTTTGTATTACACTGTGTGAACAATTTCCCAAAAGGCAGCAGGTCACAACAGGCTGTAAAACTGAAAAGCATCTGTTACGCTCTGAAACTGAAGATACCTAAATAGAACGTGTGCATTAGGAGAGTTTCAATTAGTTCCACCTTGGCTGAATGCCAACGTGAAGGACAATTACTTCTCTAATTGTTTTTATCCGGTTTGGCTTTCGCGTTTAACTGCTGCTTGAAAGCAGCGGGGGGGTGGGGGGGGGCAGAATTCAGTTTGTTTTATTTCCCCTCATCCTCGTGATCGGCACATCTGGGTGATGCGGTCGAATGTGCGTTACGCATGCTGGGTGTGTTTTCACTCGTGCCCCACTACGATGGAGCAACGCCTGCAACACAACCGTCCTCACACAACTCCGTCTCTGTTGCTGACCGGAAGTCTGCCAAGCGCCACTTTTCAGTTATTGGACAGTTATATGGCCTATTTAAAGACCAGAGCAAAGCTAGGAAGTCTGATTCAACGCTTGAATGAGGACGATGAAAAGTTCATCCATGACAAACTGTCAGCTGTCCCTAGAAATTAGTGGACTTCTGGGAAATTAGAGTGACAGAGAATTAGAGAATTAGAGAGTGTGACGTGAACTCATGACACAAAGTCGGCTGGTCTTGAAAATGGGTAATGACGCTGAACTAATAGTCTATATTCAAAGTGGACACAGTCACCGTTACGTCACCCACTGGTTTGTGGACTGCGGTTTTTTGAAGCCTCAAGTTTGGTATTTTAGCCATCGGCATTTTGGATTTTTGGAACCAGAAGTGACAAAGTACAACCGAACACTGGCATTCAAAATGTTACAATTATGAATTGAAAAGTGTGGAAAGGCTGACGTTCTAAGACAAAAAAATCACGGACAACTCCCAGACCGGACAACACCTTGGAAGCAACCTGTAAATCACAAGGTAGCCCCGCCCTAAAGCGTACCCTGCTTTATATACTATTGGACTCTAAATGGACCATAATTTACTAAATGAACATTGTGCTGTATTGAAGAAGACTTGAAACTAGAGATTGAGACCATAAACTCATGTTTACAATAAATCAAGTTAGAAGTAGGGTCATTTTCTCACAGACTTCTAAACAACCAGACTTCTTTTTGCAACCAGAAGAGTCGCCCCCTGCTGGTCAGTGGAGAGAATGCAAGTTTAAAGACGCCTCCGCTTTGGCTTCAGTTTTCAGACCTCGGAGGTTGCCGCATTGGCTGAGCACCGAACAGCCGGTGGACCAATACCTTAGGGTTGCCACTGTGGCCACAAGGCCCACTAACACACAGCCACAAGTGTCCTGCATGAATCAGCTCTGAGCAGCTGGGGCCGCCACTCACTGCAGTCACACACACACACACACACACACACACACACACACACACACACACACACACACACACACACACACACACACACACACACACACACACACACACACACACACACACACACCTGTTGCAGCCCGCAGACACACTAATGCATCTCCACAGGACAGTCATGTCTCCTGTTGAATGACGGCAGGGACGACTTGCGCTTAAAAAGCTACGGTCTTTTGTCTTCCATCTTTGGTCCCTTCTGATGATGTCGGGGGCGTTGCCGGTGTCCAATCTCAACACTGACCCAGTTCGAGGAGAAATATGCTGCAGAGCACATATATGAGTATGTTGTTTGATTTTTTTTTTTTTTTTAAAGAAGCATGAGGAATAGGGGGGAGAAAATGAGAGCGATGAAAACTTTGTGGTTTCCATTCTGGGACATGGACACAACATGCGGCTCTTTGAAACAACCAAAGCTATTGTTAACCACAGTTTGGCCTACGGAGAGATTCCAACAGCTGGATTCAATTAGGGGCTTTCTTAAAGGGGGGCGGCACCATCTCACACACCATGTCTCACTCCTTAATACACACACAAACAGCTTGATCGGAGATGGGAGGAGGGAGGGGAAACAAGGTCTAACACTTAGAAGAAGCTGTTTTGGACATTTGAACCCCCCAAGGAGCAGGACATTACCACTCAGAGAATCCTGACAAAAGCTGCTGCGCCGTGTTGGACATGTCGAGCAGATTCAAGCAACAAAAAAAAAAACAGCCTCATCAGGAAACTCGGACGATTATTTTTTTTTAGGACACATTCCTGAAACTGGGTGTTTCGATTCGACAAGAAAACTAACACAAACAGCTTTCTCTCATAAACAAGGACATTTCTAGACCTTGACACCAAGGTGGCAACATAAACACAGGGTGGGATGCCGATGGCCTTTTTGTGGTCCAATGTTCAACAATAATGTTACAGGAGCTTTAGAACCCCGACCACACCCGAACATCATCAATTGACTCCAAAGAGCATAAAAAGGAAAGAAGTCAATATTTTCAACCCTCAATATAAGTCATTACTGAGCAGTTTCCTTCTGCCTTTGAGTGCACTCTTGCTCTTCAAAGGGACCCTACCTCCGTCCCCGTGAGTTTTAAAGAGGCGTGTCTCCCCCCCGCCCCCACCAGTACACCTCTGACATGTGTCATAAAGTGTCAGTGCGCGTGTTCTTCTAATTAGCATTTAAGCACGGGTCTACCGTATGTTCAGAGAGGCTGAGACCCCCCGTAGCTGACAAAAGCGCACGAGCTGCTTTGAGGACCGAGAAGCCTGTGCGCGTGTTTGCGTGCGCGTACCACTCATAATGTGGCATCAAATGAATGCTACCCCATCACCCGCGCTGAGAGATTAATCCCTCTCGTGTGCAGTGTGGGAGTACAGCGGCAGGAACGAGCGAGCGCCATTCCCAACCCATGCACGTCCACAAATGCAGCACACATTTTGAGTGGAGCCGTCCGCCGTTGAGCGAGCCCCGTCGGTGAGATCAAAGCGGACGGTATTCCGTTTTTTCCCCTTTAATGAGGCTAAAGCGCCGCGTGCTGCTGCTTCTTCTTCTTCTTCTTCTTCTTCGGCACAACGGAGCGGCGCCACTGTCCGTGACATGTCAAGCAACATGTTTAGCCAACATCTCAGTTGTAGTTTTCCTCGCGCTCCGGGCTGCTCGGAACTCCCCGACTTTCATCTTGTTATCTCCTCTGATAGTGTTTCGCATTTTAAGATCATTTTGGGGGGAGCTTTCTTACCTCATGACGAAAGTGTTGCCGGGCCAAATATATCACAAAGTTCCTCAGGTATCAACGAAGGGGTGACTATAGTTTTATTCCCCTCAAAAAAACTTCACTGCTGGGTTCAAGGCTACGGGCGACCAGATGAAAGGGGATGCCGACGGCGCTTCACAGTTTGCAGGCTATCCGGTAAAAAAAAAAAAAAGTACACAAAAAAAAAAGAAAAAGGAAAAAAAGAAAATTGGGAGTTTAAAAAAAAAAGAAAAAGAAACAGTCGAGTCCTACATGATCCAGAGCGTCGCGGCTCCGCTGGTGGTGACGAGTCGCTGGGAAGAAAGTGGAGAATCGCAGCGTTTCTCGCCGTTTTCTGACGCACTCGGGTCTCGGCGGCGATGCGGCGCTGTGCGGCTCGATGCCGGTCTGCTGCCGCTGCCTGCTGGCTGCAACACGTTCTGCGTTCAGGGCCGCAATGAAAGCTCCTACTTTGAAGTGCCACCGTCACACACAGCCGGGGGAGAGAACAACGTTTTCTAATTTACAAGCGTTACAGCTCGTTCTTAAATTGTAGGAGGCACGTTGGAGATAACGACACATTTTAGAGGTAGGCGAGGCTTATTTAGCCAGCGGGATGTTTCTTGGTACAGAAATAAAGTCTAAACTAAATTGCTGAATGGTGAATTATTTGGACAGCGTGCAGCTTTGATATATACGGGGCTCATTCATTAAACAGAGACAAATACTCTGCTGCCCGTCACCTAAAATACTCATCTAAACGTTGGGTTATATAAAAACTCTTCTGTTGAGTTATTCGTGTGCGCTGTATTTATCACTTGTTTATTCTTTTGCTTTCCCACAGCACCTGAAGGCAGCATTTGACGCAACTTGTGGGACGTAGCACGTACAGGTTGCCCCTGACAACTGAGTTGGCTCTCTGTGATGTTGAGCTGGGACCAAAGTGGACTGGAAATATTACAAAATATGCACGTTAAACTTAAGTAAAAAAATATATACTATAATTATTATAATTATTATTAGTGGTGGTTGTAGTGGTATTATTAACAATTTTATTATCAATTACATATATTTTCACTATAAACTCTCTTGCAGTGAACAATCTGGATTTAACTTGTATTTGCTATTATGCCAAACTTTAAGCAAACTTGTAAAGTGCATTGCTGCCACAGCGTTAAGGAGTTTTTAAGGAGACCACAGCTCAAAGGAAAAATACTGAAACTTTGATAAAGAAAAACACCATAGCACTACTGTGTTGAGATACGGTGGCTTTCGACAACTTTTGGATCTTGAAATCCAATGTAAAAATATAAAAGGTTGCGAAAACCTAGGTGTGTGTGTGTGTGTGTGTGTGTGTGTGTGTTTACGTGTGACTGGGTATGAGGTGGAGGTAGAGGTTGCGACCGTTGCGGATAAAATGTGGGACTCTGACAGCCATCGCCGTCCTTCAGGATTTAATCTGACCACACTGTAAACCCAAATTTAGTTCAAATAAAAGTTTTGAGTGGTCATTACTGATACTTTTATTTATTTTTTTAAAAACGGTGCTGCAGGATTTCGGAATGTTATACCAAGCGGAAAGGTGAGCGTGTAACTCTCCCCTTATTAACTGTAACGTTAGATATCATTTTGGGAATATTTATTTCAACAAGTAACGTTAAGCTAAACGCTACGTGTTAACATGCTGACTATTTTCTGTGGGGTCCAGTTCATAACACGTTAACACGTGTGTTAGCATGTGCTGTGTTTTAAGCTAGTTGACAATACGATAACATTACGTTAGCTTTTCAAAATGGTGTTTGGTTCAGTTGCACAGGAGTTATTTATTGCATTTATAGCATTGACTTAGCTAGCTTCTCAAGGCAAGACGTCATTAGTTGGTTATTAGCAGAGGCTTGTTAATGTTTTGCAGTGGGGTTAACCTCTCAAAAACTAACCTATTTTTGAGGCCTCCGCTCGAAAATTGCATGCCAATACTAAAAAGAGTAACGTTATCTCTGCAACCACAATGTCTATTTGAGTAATTGTAGTGTTAACCATCCTGTTACCTTTTGGGTCAATTTGATGCTCAGGACTGCATATTCGTGCTCAGTTGTTTTGATATGTTTAACCCACTTCCTCTGTCCTTATCTAAGTTGAAATGGAGAATATTTGTTTGAATGCCTGTCTGTATGTGAATAGTTATTCACAAGGCACAGTTACTGTGTAATGCAGCATTCACTCTCTCGACAAGTTGGAATTTTTTTCAGTATTGACAGTTACAATGCAATGTTTTGAAAAAATAAAACACATTGGAACTTTAAAATGTATTGTTGAATTTCTTTCCTTCTATACAATTTTCTTGAAACAATGCATTAAATCTCAAAATGAAATAGTATTATGAATTTGATTAAAAGTAAAGACATTACTTAAATAAAGTAATGCTCTGAAGTAACAATAAATAATGTTATATTAGTGATTTGTTTAAATATGCTTACGTTGAACTTAAAATAGTTATTTCATTAAACTTAAAGAATAGAAATAATTCAAGTGAACTAATGATTTTGAGTAAAGATTACTAATGTGGACTTAAATATGTCAACTGCATCCATTTAAGGTTCTATGTTAACACAACTTGACCCGTTTAGTTCTTCCATGTGTAAAAACTTAAATGGTTTGAGGCAACGGGTTTCCACGCTATTTTCTAGTAAAGTCAACTAGTTCGGGCTAAGAGTGCAGAGCAGGGTCGTCCTTCAACTAGAGGATCGGCGGTTCAATCCCCGGCTCCGCTAGTCCATGCCGATGTGTGCCTGGGCAAGACACTTGACCCCAAATTGCTCCCGTAACTGTGCCTACGGTGTGTGAATGTTGTATGAATGTTAGTTAGAATCCTGATGGGCAGGTGGCACCTGGCCTGGTAGCCCCTGTCCTCAGTGTGTGATGAATGCACCTGTTGTAAGTCGCTTTGGATAAAAGCGTCAGCTAAATTAAATGTAACGTAAACCTCCGCGTCAGCAAAACGCCCAAATGGTCATCCCCGCAGTAACCGGCCCGTGAGAGCCGCCAAAAACCAAAAGCTGTTTCTTTATTTAGCTCTCGGGGGGGTACTATACTCTACACACCCTCGCTTATGTTATCTGGATATATAGTGCAATGCAAAAAAAAAAAAAGCATCATGAGGATGATTAGTGGAATGACACAAGTAGCACAAACATAGGTCCTCTCTGGCCTTGTCATTGAACCCCAGCCGAAGGGAAGCCTGAGCGTTGTTAGCCCCGCTCTTTGAGACGGTGCCTCCGACTGTATCTGACACAATGAAGACGGTCCACACACAATAAAAGAAACAACAAAAAGAGAACACAACTAAGCCCCCTATAAGCTGCTCCGGATATGCAGCGACTGTTATTATGTTTCAAAGAAAGCTCCCAGTTGTCTGAATTTTTAAAAGAGGATTATGATCTTAAAAAAAAAAAAAGGTGGAGCTCATGAGCTCTTCTGCCATTATGTAACGCCACTGCACTTTGGCACAAGGATTCACCTCTGTGGAGAGGGCAGATTTGACCAAAACAATACCAGCTAACTTTTTAGGTCATGCAAAAAAAAAAAAAAAAAAATATCTGTCTAGTCAATTTAATTAAAATGCCATCTAAAGTCATATGGGAGTACTTTGAAGGCGCTGACTCCTTTTGTTTTCACTATTCTGAAATAGATGCTGGGGGTCGAGGGGGAGGGGGGGGACCGATCTGTAACTGACTCAGCTGATGATGAACGAGCCGTCAGCTGCGCGCCGCCCACTCCTCACCGCTCTGTTATTGTGATCATCGAAACACGCTGAAATGTCGTTATTTCTCTCAGCCGCGCTACTTTCTCTGTGAAATGCTCAGGAAGAGAGGAAAAAACAGTTATTCTCTTAAAAAAGAGAAGAAGATGTTGTCATAAACCTCCTAGTTGTCATAAACCTCAATATTCATCCAATATCCTTCTATATATATATATATATATATATATATATATATATATATATATATATATATATATATATATATATATATATATATATATCCCTCAAATTTGTCCGCCATCTAGTGTGCAACCTGTGGTGTTACACAGTAGTCTGCCAGCGGTTAGAAGTACATGCACTCCCGAGTGCTGTACTTGTGAGCAGTTTTGTAGTACTTGTACGTGTGATATACCCTACTCCCATATTTTTCCAAGAGGGATGTTACACTTGTTACTCAATTCGATCTATTGGAGAGCTAGTTATGTTGCAGATTAAGATCTTATATACAAAACATATGATCGGTTTCCCTATTGTGACGGATCAATGCCAGACACGTGAAGCCACACAACTAATTAATCTGCCGTATTTTATTATTATATTTGTGGACTATTGTGACCAGTCTTTTTTCAGTCAGCTTTAAGGGACTACCACTAGAGGGCGACATGTTGAATTTCCCACACAATTCAGTACACGATTATGTCCGGTCTTGCGACTAAGGATCGTATCAAAATAAAGGCTGGGGTCCTTAGGGACCACGCGGGTAAGCTACAGTTGCTGTGTAGCGACGTCTCTTTAATGCTAACTTGTTGATTCAACCCGCGATGTATATCTATGATACACTGACGGCATCAGTTTGTATGCATATGAAAACGTATACCTGACGCGCTTTTATTTTGAAACAGCAACCCGGAAGTGGTTCCGGCTTCAGGTTCCCTTCACTGTGATTGGCTGGTCTCACGCTGGTGCTGATGTGGTGTTCCGAAGTTAGCAAGCCCGGTCGAGCGATTCAGACCGATTCTTCGGTTTAATAGTAACTTTGCTTGATTAGAATAAAAAACAAACATGCCGTACTTCCAGACTTGGGAGGAGTTCGCCCGTGCAGCAGAGAAACTGTATCTGACAGACCCTATGAAGGTGAGAACTCTATCCTATAAGTAGGGTTGCATGCTAGCTGGGTAGCTCGCTAGCCGGACAGCTCGTTAGCGACGTGGTTGTGCCAGCTGCTGGTCTTGATTTGTCGCTGTTCTTGTTCCCAGGTCCGTGTAGTCCTGAAGTACAGACACTGCGACGGCAACCTCTGCATCAAAGTGACCGACAATGCCGTGGTAAGTGAGGCGAGAAAACAGGAAGTTTAGTGACGCGTCGTGCGGAGCAGTATGTGTTACACTCGGACTGTACTGCTCGAGTTGTGTGAGACCGCAGAACTCGTGTTTCTCCACGGCACAGGGTGTCGTGTATACCAGGGATGTGCTCACAAGGTTCTTGGAAATAAGTCATTCAGCATGGAAATCAACTAATCGACCAAATAAATCGTAGTCGACCAAAACGACTGCTTAGTTCACCAACTGACTCAGAAGGGGGGCAGCCTGAATGTGAGATTTGTTTTTATCATGGAGGAATGCAAGAAAAAACAAGTTTTCCTCTATAATTCAATATAAAAGAGGGCACGTAGTTGATATACAAAGGGTCATTTTGTGGCTGAAGTATTCCTTTTAATAATGTAGATTTGACATGTACGTATGTGTGTGTTGTACATGCTCTGTCTCCCAAGATGTCTCAAATGTCCTTTTTAGTTTTTCACGCAGGCTCCTGATTCTCTCAGTTGAATGTTGTCATTTGTCACGTTGGCGGGTCGGTCGACCTTTTCGCTCCACAGTCAAACAACACGTTCAAAATGTATTTATTTTGCGGTGCATGTTTGGCTTTTTGCTGTCCTTTACATTTGATATGTTTAAAAAGTGTCCAAGGCCAAGAATCCGTTGGCAATTTCTCAAAATGGTTGACAAAGGCAACCCTTACTGTCGAGCCCTGGTAGATAAACCAAAGTATCGGACAAACCTGCTGACGGCACAAGATGAAGTCATGCGTTTACCAGCGTCAACACCAATCCATCTTGTAGATGAAGAGCTTCTCAAGGCTTCATTCTCAGGGCAAATTCATGTTTTTCAGCACGGGCAAAGAAGCGAAAAGCAAATGTCACTTTTAAAGTTCTATGTTTGTATTTGATGGGGTTGTGCCGATAGATCATGATCTTGGGGATCAACAATGGTCAGCGCGATAGCTGATGCCAATTTCAGGACGATATTTTGCTTGTTTTACCATTAACGTATTCAATAATTATTGATATAACAATAATATTAGGACAAATTGAATTTGCCCGTCATCGTTTCACGGCGACATGCCCGGCATATAACCCGACACACGGGCGCGCAGACCCACACTCCGGTTGTAAATATTAGTTATAACAAATGACTAGGTCTGTACTGAACAGTTTCAAAGCGTTGCATTCATAACATTTACATTCAAATTATTATTATTATTAATAATGTACAGAAACATGGCCTACACCAGTGCACTTTTTATTCTCAAACATAAAAGCACTGCGAGTGAAGCGGCGTTCAGTAATTATCTCAGTCCAAAGTTCCAAAAGTCTAAATTTATGATTAAAATGTAATCATTTCCAGAATTCACGAC
>JACSYO010000570.1:4975000-5055000 GCA_016806645.1 Ophiodon elongatus | reverse complement strand
GCCAGTTTAATTACGGCTTCAACTCCCAGTACCTGCAGAAGGTGGTCTCCTACTGGAGAAATGACTTTGACTGGAGGAGGCAAGTTGACAAGCTCAACCAGTACCCCCACTTCAAAACCAACATCGAAGGTGAGGCTCGCACTGCTGACACATTCACGGTGAGGATGATGTCCCACCTCTAACCCGTTCTCACTCGTTGACCTGCCATCCAGGCATTGACATCCATTACCTGCACGTGAAGCCCAAGAAGGTGCCAGAGGGATCTGCCGCTGTTCCTCTGATAATGGTCCACGGCTGGCCTGGCTCCTTCTACGAGTTCTATGGGCTGATCCCTCTGCTGACGGAACCGTCGGACCCACAGGATCTTGTGTTTGAGGTGGTGTGTCCCTCCATACCGGGCTACGGTTTTTCGGAAGCACCTCATAAGAAAGGTAAGTCAGGAAAGATATATATATATATATATATATATATATATGCCTTGAGAGTGATAACGTAGTACGGTATTGATGTGGTAATATTCATGCGGACCCTTTTTCTGTAGAAACTGCATTTGTTCATACTGCACTTTCTAAATGTGTGTTTGAGAACAGGTTTCGATTCAGTTTGTGCGGCACACATCTTCCACAAACTGATGAAGCGCCTGGGCTTCCAGAAGTTCTATGCTCATGGAGGAGACTGGGGCTGGCTGGTCACCACCAACATGGCCCAGCTGGAGCCCGGGTAAGACACAGCCAAGAACTTCCTCAACACCTGACACACACTTTCTTTTTTTTTGGAAATGCTTAAAGCCAGTACGAGGAACTTAAATTTTCTGTGGACTTTGGCGGTCCCTGTGGACAAAAGCGGCGGGGTCTGAAGGTCTTCCCCGCTTGGTTCTGGTTCTCCCATGCATTGCTTCCCTCCCAGCGGGCCCATTGGTACAGCCTGGGTCTCTTGCAGCGAGGCGAAACTCTGCTCCTGGCCGGAAGAGGAGTCGCTCTCCACCCTCCGCCTGTTTGTTTCATAGCCAGTTAAAAGTTCCCCACAGTAACGTTAAATAAGGTATTACTAGTCTTTTCTTTTTGTTTTATTTCTTACCCCAGGATAGTCAAAGGCTTGCATGTGAACTTTGCCCCGCCCTCCAAACCAGGCCTGTCCATGGCTTTATCCATCATGCTCGGCCGTCGCTTCCCTAAGATGTTTGGCTTCACTGACATGGATGTTCAGCGTCTCTTTCCCTGCATGGAGAAACTGGTGGTGGAGACCATCAAGGAGTCTGGCTACATGCACATCCAAGCCACCAAGCCTGACACCGTGGGTAAGGACCTGGCAACATGAGGGGCTAGACTGGCTTCCAGAGAGTTTAAAGTGATTATGTAAAATGTGTAACTCAACTGTCTGATGTCCCGAAACACCTCCAGTCAGCATGTCCACGCAATTTTTGTAACGTAATTTCATTAAATCAGAGTTCTACTTTGTGAAACTTGCCAATTTATCAGAAGAACGGAGCGAATTGGGAAAAATCTGTTTGATAAGTTAATTTACATTTTAAATGACTGACAGCGAGAAAAATAATACCACACTCTGTTTCCTGACGTCGGAGGAAAACCTTAGTTGACATATTGTTAATCGTTATTTTAATCAGTATTGTTATTCGTAATTCACAACTTGTCTTTATCTAAAGAAATATTCCACCACAATCCATGTTTGTTGGCGTTTAGCCTTTCAAAAACAACATTTTCACTGCAAAAAAAACTGCCTTCCCCCTCACTGCACACAAAGGGAGGCCTGCATGTGTAATAACAGAATGGTCAAGCAGCAATCTAACAGCATCAGGATTTATTTATACAACCACAACAACAAAAAATCATATTTTTCACAATTGTAATGTAAAACAAACTGCCCGCTCAGTGAAGTATGGAAAATGAATCTGAATTCCGATCGGATATGTTTCGGATTGAGGACTACATATAAAAGCGCCCAGATTGGATTGGGGAGAAGAATAAACACTCTACATTTTCTTGTAATGTGAACGTAGCCTTCGTCTTCTATAATTTGTGACTCATTTCCCCACAGGTCGAGGACTGAACGACTCCCCAGTGGGTCTGGCTGCCTACATTCTGGAGAAGTTCTCGACGTGGACGAACCGCGACTTCAGGAACCTGGAGGACGGAGGACTCACCAGGTGACGAGAACACCATGGAATGTTTGCTATCGTCACATTTCTTCGTTATCCTCTCGTATGAAGATATTGTATCAAACTATCAAGTATAAGCACGCAATAAGTTCTGAATACCATCAGTCGCAGTAGCGTATGTATGAGCAGTAACCCCTGGGGTCAATTGTGAAAGTAGATTTGCCCCAGTGCTAATCCAGTATATTCAGATTCAGACAATATGGATGAACGATGAGTTCCTGCAGTGGGTACCACTCAGTAGCCTCATTACTGTAACATTACAGCTTGTGTGTGTGGCACCTTGCAGGAAGTTCTCCCTGGATGACCTGCTGACTAATGTGATGATCTACTGGACGTCTGGCTGCATCGTCCCCTCCATGAGGTTCTACAAGGAAAACTTTGGAAAAGGCCTCAACCAGCCTCACTCTAAGTGAGTTTAACAATGACCAAGCCAGCGTTACGTTGCTTAAAGAACAGAGGTGGAAACAAAAAAGTGTGAACTAATTGATTTATTCTCAGGGAGGGTCCTTGTCTTTTTTGGTTTAATGGAGTTTTTTTTTTATTTTTATATATATCATTCTGTAGCTTCCCCCAGCGGTGTTCCTTATATTTCAAATCCGAATTTTCACAATTTGGTCAAAGTGGGTTTGTTTTAATGTCAAAATGCTGTTTTCCATTCTAAAAACGTTTTCCCACGTGATCTGGCGGATGTTTCTGCAGGATGACGTTTGTGACATAAATACACATAAACCCTGATCCATAGTCGGTGTATTACCTACGATAACTTAGATTGCGGTCGTTACTCTCCCAGTGTGGCGCAGCAGACAAGAATACCAGCGCGGAAGCTTAGCAGTGTGACGCTGTGGATGCCATGTAAGTTTTGGATCTGAAAGTCACAAGCAGCAGTAGACCAGCAAATCCTGTGTTCTGCAAAGTAGAATTACAACAGTAAGTCTGGTGACCCTCGCACCGGCGATGCCCGTGGCCCAAGGCGTTATGTTTCCGTGTCGTCCGTCTGTCCAGCTGCATTTGCGTCGTACAGTCCATTCTCGTGAACGAATGAATGTTAAAAAACAAATGTTAAAAAACGCATGGAGGGAATTTCTACAAATTTGGCACACACGTCCGAATTTGATTTTTTGGAGGTGAAATGTCATGGCCACTGTGACCCTCACAACTAAAACATGTTTTTGGCCGTATATCTCAAGAACACATACGCTAAGGGAATGCCCCAATCAGACTTTTTCAGTCCCGATGGCGATACCTGGGCTTTGGGCATTAGCCGATATCGAGGCCCGATCTAATACCAGTGTCTAATCAGTAAGCTTTAGGGCTCATTTTGTGGAAGAGACTGGAAGAGAGCTGCCACGGTAACCCGATGCACACGCAGGTTAAATCCATCACATACGCGCAAAACAGGCCACCGTCCCGAGTTCACCCATTCAGGAGAGTTAGCAGCTTCGGCTGATCAAAGTGAACGGGGTTAGCGACAACTTCAGCTCCGGCTCACTTAAGTTGGGCTGACCTTTTTTAAGACGAACTAGTTCAACTTTTTAACTGATATATCGGTCAAAATACTTGTTGTCGGTTACTGGTTAAATTATTATGAACAATCCTCTCCCGACAAGGCAGTATCTTCACTCTAGTGTTAGAACTGAGCCTGCTGCAGCTCCTGAAACAGTGATGCCGGCCGAGGACGCCAGCTGCCTACGGGGAATTTAGGAGGTTAAATAACATCTCCAATGTTAAAATTGCCCACTTGCTAAATGCTAACGCCTCGCCGTCTCCTCGCAGGATGCCTGTGTACGTCCCCACTGGGTTCGCCTGCTTCCCCGACGAGCTGATGCACACTCCCAAACTCTGGGTGGAGCAGAAGTACCGCAAGCTCGTGACGTTCACGCTCATGGCCCGTGGTGGCCATTTTGCGGCCATGGAGGAGCCCCAGCTGATGGCCGAGGACATCCAGAACTTCACAAAGACGGTGGAGAAGAAGAAGAAATAGTAGTCAAAGTACAAAATGATGGTATTGATGAACAAATGTCTGAATTGCATGAATCTGGAACACAGTGGTGAGCACTAAATAGATGCGTCATGATCCGGGATTAAGAAGTAGGCACTGTGTTTCTCCACAAGCTGGATTTTATAATATAGTTAGCTCTATCTAGTGAAATTCCTAATCATACTGTACTT
Source organism: Ophiodon elongatus (assembly GCA_016806645.1). Taxonomy (NCBI): domain Eukaryota; kingdom Metazoa; phylum Chordata; class Actinopteri; order Perciformes; family Hexagrammidae; genus Ophiodon; species Ophiodon elongatus. The sequence continues at coordinate 5,050,655 of JACSYO010000570.1, read as the reverse complement.
CTGTGTGAGTGAACCAGTGTTAATAGTATTATAACCGTGACTATAATGCATTATGAAAATATTATAATGTATCACAACTATGGGAATTCTAACATACAAAATACATGCAAAAGTGTACCGGAAAATATGTAAATTTGTATTAAGTATTCTGATACATGACCATATAAGTCATTATAAAATACTTAATCATTTATGATTACTGTTGTAAAGCATTATGAATATTTAGGACTGCTTATAACTACAAATACACGGTGCTATAAGTATTATAAGTTGAAGTGTTGGACTATTGGACACTTTCCCCACCTTTCCTCATCCGTCCGAGGTTCCCCCCTGTGCTTCAGGTAACATCCCATGAACTTATGAGTATTATATTTCGGTAGCTTGCACTAGCAATTAGTATGTTGTTTGCTAAGTAGATTTATTTTTTGTCAGATAGATTTCAAACTAAACCTCCTGATGGATTGTGTTCTTTTCAGCTGTAACGTCAGCTGATAATGTAGTATCGTCTGAATCTGAATTCACCGGATATCACTTGAATTTCTACATATTCAAATAATGCGACAGCGTAACGTTATTTGGAGGGGACAGTGGACTGGAGTACACCGGTTTGAGAAGGGAGACATGGAATGTTGGGTGCACCTTTAACGAGGTCGGGAGTTTGAGCCGGACCGCAGAAGGATTGATGACCTTATCCACCTCGAAGGGTCCAATGAAGTGGGGTGCCAGTTTGCGGGACTCTACCTGAAGGGGTAAGTCCCGCGAAGAGAGCCACACCTTCTGACCAGGGCGATAGGTGGTGCAGGAACTCGGCGACGGTCGGCCAGGCGCCTGTTGCGGGCGACCGAACGGAGGAGTGCAGACCGGACCTCCCTCCAAATCCGCCGGCACCTATGAAGGCTGGCTTGAACGGAGGGCACCGCCACCTCATCCTCCTGGACCGGAAACAGGGGTGGTTGGTATCCTAAGGAGGTCATAAAGGGGGACATGCCTGTGGCGGAGCTGGTCAAGGAATTATGGGCATACTCAACCCACGGTAAGTGTGTGGACCAAGAGGATGGGTGGCAAGCAGAGACGCAACGTAATGCTGTCTCCAAGTCCTGGTTCGCCCGCTCAGTCTGGCCGTTAGTCTGGGTTAATCTATTGTTTCTTTACTTTTTCTGCTGTCCCCCTAAACCCTCTTCCTCAGGGCTTGGCAGAAGGCTTTCCAGACCTGTGATGAAAACTGAGGTCCCCGATCCGACACAAGGGGGGATGCTGTGCAGTCTGAAGACGTGGAGGACCAGGAGGTTTGCAGTCTCGGTGGCTGAAGGCAATTTGGGGAGGGGAATGAAGTGCACTGCCTTCGAAAAGCGGTCCACGACCGTCAGTATGGTGGTGTTTCCTTCAGACAGGGGCAGACCAGTGACGAAATCCACTGCTATGTGGGACCATGGGCAAGGGGAATGGGCAAGGGGCGCAACTGGCCCGCCGGGGGTTGGTGGGAGGCCTTGCTGCGGGCACAGATGGAGCAGGCCGACACAAAGGCACGACTGTCTTGAGACATGGACGGCCACCAGAACCGTTGTTTGAGGAAGGCGAGAGTGCGGTGGAACCCAGGGTGGCAGGCCAGTCTGGAGGAACGCCCCCATTGCAAGACTTGTGACCTGACGGTGTCAGGCACAAACAGACAGCTTGGGGGACCGTTGCCTGGGTCGGGATGGGAGCGCTGGGCCTCCAGGACGAGAGACTCAACTCCCCAAGTGACCGCAGCCACCACACGGGAGGGGGAGAGGATGGGTTCAGGCTCGAGGGTGAGCTTCTCCGTGGTGGACTGACGTGAAAGGGCATCGGATTTGGTGTTGCGTGAACCAGGGCGGTAGTTGAGGGTGAAATTGAACCTTCCCAGAAACAACGCCCACCGTGCCTGGCGGGAGTTTAACCTCTTGGCGGAGCGAAGGTAAGAGAGGTTTTTGTGGTCGGTCCAAACTATGAATGGCTGCTCTGCTCCCTCCAACCAGTGCCTCCATTCCTCCAGAGCCAGAACCACAGCCAATAGCTCCGGGTTACCCACATCGTAGTTGCGCTCCGCAGGAGAAAGACGCCGGGAAAAGAAGTCGCAGGGGTGCATCTTTTGATCCTGAGGAGCCCACTGAGAAAGGACAGCCCCGACCCCCGAATTCAAGGCATCCACCTCCACCACGAACTGAAGAGAGGGATCTGGATGAATTAACACCGGGCAGAGGTGAATAGCTTCTTCAGGGAGGCAAAAGCAGAGTCTGCATCCGGAGTCCAAGAAAAGGGGGCGGCAGTGGAGGTGAGTTGCGTGAGGGGGGCAGCTACCTTGCTGTAGTCTCTGATGAAGCGTCTGTAGAAATTGGCAAACCCTAGGAACCGCTGTAGTTGCTTGCGTGTGGTTGGCGTGGGCCACTCAACCACTGCCTGAACCTTTGCTGCATCTGCCCTCACCTGGCCCTGCTGGATAATGAAGCCAAGGAAGCTGACTGTGGTCACATGGAAGTCACACTTTTCCGCCTTGACGAAAAGTTTGTTTTCCAGTAGCCGGCGCAATACAAGCCGAACGTGTTGGGTGTGTTCCTCCATGTTTCAAGAGAAGATGAGGATATCGTCCAGGTACACAAAGATGAAACGGTTGAGCATGTCCCGGAGGACATCGTTGATCAAGGTCTGAAACACTGCGGGGGCATTGGTGAGGCCGAAGGGCATGAGGTATTCGAAATGGCCCAGGGGAGTGTTGAAGGCTGCTTTCCATTCGTCTCCCTCCCAGATCCGAATGAGGTGGTAAGCATTGCAGAGGTCCAGTTTGGAGAACACCGTGGCTTTGAGGAGGGGCTCAAAGGCAGGGTCAATGAGAGGGAGAGGGTATTTGTTTTTAATGGTTCATTAAGGGCACGGTAATCGATGCAGGGTCGTAGCGTGCGATCCTTCTTACCCACGAAGAAGAACCCAGCGCCAACAGGGGATGAGGAGGGGCGGATAAAACTGGTCGCTAGGGAGTCGTGGATGTAGCTCTCCATAGCCTCTCTTTCTGGGCGAGAAATTTTAAAGAGTCGGCTAGATGGTAAGGGGGCGCCTTGGAGCAGGTTGATGGCGCAGTCATAGGGTCTATGCGGGGGCAGTGTCTGGGCCCGCTGCTTGCTGAACACCTCCCCTAGGACATGGTACGTGGGGGGAACTAACGTAAGGTCTGGAGCCTCCATAGCGGGAGCGCCAGCAGATTTAGTGAGAGATGGGGCCGACTGGAGACAGTGAGAATGGCAGAACGTGCTCCAACTAGCTACGGATCCGGCAGACCAATCAATGTGGGGATTGTGCAATTTCAGCCAGGTTTGTCCTAAAACCACTGGGGCATGAGGTGAGGGAATGATCAGTAACCTCACCAACTCGTGGTGGTTACCTGATAGGCGAAGACTCAGGGGAATGGTGTGGTGAGTGATGTGGACCAGAAGTTGTCCATCCAGTGCATAGACCTCCCTTGGGACCGAGAGGGCTTCGGTGGAGATCCCAGCATGGGCCACGAAGGCGGCGTCAATAAAGTTTGCATCCGCCCCGGAATCCAACAAGGCTTGGAGTGGGATGGACCTCCCCTCCCATATGAGGGAAGCGCCAATCTGCATGTAGGGATGGGGAATTGACGAAGAGGTAGACGTCTGGCTCACCAGGACCCCTCCAGTCGCTGATGAGCCTAATCTTTTGGTAGGAGAGGACAGGAAGCGAGAAGGTGGCCAGCCTGGCCGCAGTAGACGCGCACATGCCAGCCTTAATTCGCCATTGTCGCTCTGATGTAGAGAGATGGGCTTGTCCCTGCTGCATCGGCTCCTCGGTGGAGGGCGGAGCTACGGTGCTGAGAGGCGGGCCGGGGGCGGACTGACTGAAGGACTGACTGGCAGCGCTAACACGGGGAGTTACCCTTGACGGGAAGCGAGGGGCGGGGGCTGGCTGATGGCTAGTCCGCGCTCTGAGGCGCTCACGAAGGCGGTTATTCAAACAGATGGACAGGGAAATTATTAGTGGCTCAGGGAACGGGGCCGGAGGAGGCTTAATTAGACTCAGCTGGTCTGGGTTTGGGCTGATTGTGCTTTCCCCCTTATATGAAGCCTAGTAGGGACGGAGGAGAGAGAAGAGGGAGCAGAGAATAATCTGCGAGAGCCGCGGATGTCCGAGGGAGCACCGAGAGCGAACCCAATAAAGTTGTTGCCACCTGACCAAAGCTGTGAAGCGTCTTCTGTGCTTGGGGAGGGGGGGAAACGCACGGGTTAACACTTGTCGTGTTACACATGCCTTTGTTATTATTTGATTATTTGATGCCCTTTATCTCAGTTTTTCAATTTTCAATTATTTCAAACATTTAACAACAGTAGGAACCCTATAACTGTATTACAGTGATTCAAATTCAGACAACTTTATTGATTACAGAACATTCCATTTTCTCTATTACTAACATTACTTTGTTACTGTAGAAGGTCGAAAGAAATATCTGTTAATATCTTCCCGACTCCTGACAGTTCAACCTGACTTGCTTCAACACAAAAAAAACTGACACCGTAAACTTCAGGATATGTATAACTACTAAATAATCCGTCAAATGATCATGAATATGTCACATGAAACAATAAACGCAACAAAAGAAAAACCGAACATGTGTACACTGGGCTAGGTGTGGTTTGCCATGACAATCCCAGCGAGATGCCACGTTCTTTTGTGCAGCTGTAATGACAGGGAAATTATCCCTTTTATTCATGTGGTACTGACACTGTACTACTATACATATAACATAACAAGTGGATTAGCCAATGACCTATATTGTACTCAAGCAGTGGCCTTACCCATCTCCACCTTTAGTTCATGTTAGTTTTACAGGAAGTCAACTCATGCCATGCATGGTGATTATATCGAGCAAAAACAACAACAAACAAAAGACATTATCGTTCCTGCTAAAATACTTGAGTCGTTACATTTGATCAATCTTATCTACGGTGAGTCATCTACATCATGTGACGACACATTCCCTTAAACAGAGTAAAGGCCTGGTCCAAAGGCAGAGAGGTCGGAGCCCAGTGTGCAATAACAGACATAAGAAATACAATAAGGTCAATTCATGTGTTAGTGGCCAAGTCCTAATCCCATCCTATTACCATATCATCTATAATGCAGAATAATAATGAAGCGATTATTTTGTGTCTTTAAGATACGCTTTAAAAGAAATAGAATGCATCAAACGTCATGTCGTCTTTGTATGACTGATGTGTATATTGTAAAACAAGAACTGCAAGTCAACGAGAGAGGACAGAGAAGGAGTGATGGGAGGACCAGGGGACGAGCGTGACAACATGGCAATATGAAGACATGGGGTTTGTTCGTTTACCGTTTACATGTCTGAGTGACATGGTCAAACCCATCACGGCTACTCCCAAGCTCACAATTATTCCAATAACCAGACCACACAACAAAGACAAACGCACCAATTTTCAATATACTTTTCTTTCGAGCAGAACTGAACGGCAGCACGTGATTGTCTCTCTCTACATGTCTCCGTCTCTGCCCCACACTCCCACTGCTATAAATGTCCCTCCATCCTGCCTCCACGGGGAACACTCTCACTGTCTGCTGCAGGTACAGTATGGATCCTTCTGGTGATGATAGCGGTGGTTGGGGTATTTTAAGCGGGGATTAAAGTATGACATAGGATTTTGGCTCATTTACTGAGAATCTTTAGGTTTCTGAAGCAATAAAGAGTCCCCAGAAACTCGTTGATTGTGGGTGATGAAATGCAGTTCATCATTATATCTACTACATGTAGTTTCTCTAAAAACATAATGAGTTGTTTTGATGTGATTAAGCTTGCTAACTTTGTCCTAAAAGCATGAAAAATATTTGTGATTAGTTTTGATGCTTATTTCTCCATTATTATGAGTACACAATGCAGGTTTTGTTAGTAATAAAATTAGCAGTAGAGATGTGCGTCCAAAAATGTAATTGTGAGTGTTCTTTATAATAGTTTTTCTTTGGACATTTTCTGAAATGTTTCAGGATTTATTTGCAGTATTCTGGACCTGGCATGTATTGATTTGCAGTAGCCTGTAAGCCAATGAGAGCTGGGTACAGTTGTATTAAAGATAACAGAATACAACTTTCAGTCATTCCCATAAGACACATTTCAACTGCAGAGCCTTAATTTACCAATACATGATGTGAAGGACCAGGGTACACATAGAACTGGGAGAGCAGGTAAAGGTGAAAATAATACGGATTTTAATCACCCAACCATATTTACAAGGATTTAAGATGGGGAACAAAATGAAAAAATAAGAATAAATAAATTCAACATAATTGCACTAAAGTCTACAAAAATGTATTTAACTAGAACTTAAGACAAACACCACGGTGAGGGCTCTAAGTGTCACGCACCACTCCCGATCCATCTTCCAACTGCAGGATATATAAGATGTAGGTGAGTCCATAGTTAATTGAAGGGGAGACAAGCCCTCTCTCCTTAGTGGTGTAGATAGACCGGCTGCTGAGGACACCCCTCTGGCCGTGGGAGCATGGCAGCATGGCACAGTCCGCTTCCCCAGGCCAATCTATTTAGGGGGGTGTGCTGCAGCAGATCAGTCTTTTCTGACAGATCGTCGGCTGCTGGTAACTTCCCTTGGGCCTGTTTCTGTGACGGCTGGTTCAGCCGTAACAGAAACATGACATTAATATCATGTCATGTTTATTGTTATTTGTCAACAGTCAAGGCTGCAGTCACATGCAGCTGACTGTGTATTGTCTTAAATAATTGCTTGTAGTGACATCTCAAAATGTATTACAGATTCATAGAAACTTTAAACTAGGCTCCATCAGGTAACCTTAGTGCATGATTTTGTTCACATTACTGTAAAGGATTACAAAAATTGGGCCACCCATGGTTTACTGTCAGCACAACTAGTGCTACTTTTCTTGTCTACTATTAGCAGTTCCGCTACTATTACTAATGATGCTTGCACTGCTGCTACTTTGGCTGGTATTTGAGCTAAATTTCTGACTTGCCATAGTGCAAATGTATCCATACAGTCTTGTCAAAATGTAAATTTAGTATTCCTCTAATTGTCATTTTGTTCGTGATCTGTGTGCTTTAGCTTCTATCTTTATCTTTCCTACCTGTTTTCACTGCTGAATCAGTTTGTCAACCTGCATATAGCTTTCAAATGCATATTGTAGACCCTCCTGTCTACTTCTCTCTCCAAATTAAATTTCTTCAGGGAGTGCAGTTAGTGACAGTGTGGGGTCCATGGAAGCTTTGACAGATTGATGGGGAGCACCATGTTGAAAATAGATGCTAACATCAATCTGATTCTTCTAGCGTGATATTAAAATGCTTCTAAAGCATGTTTACAGCAGTCTTGGGACCTGCTTTATACAAAATAAATTTAACTGAATTGAATCTGCTACCGTTAGCGTACTCGGTGCTTGAGTCATCTAGAGTAAAATTAATGGTTACCATTGTGTATGTTTCTCTTTCTCTATCAGCTATGGAAATAAAGCCTCTCACGGTGTGTTTGGCTGTCTGTGCTGCACTCCTGGCAGGTATTACCATAGGGAGGCTGACAATATTAAGTCTTGCTCTTTAGTCATGCTGTATTATATGTATGCAAAATCTCTTCTCCTCCTTCTCCAGTATGTCATAGTTGTTCTACAGGAAAGGAGTTCATCACAGCGTTTCTTCCTAACTCCAAGGCTAATGCTAAAAAAGATCACCGCCTCCATGTGGTTCTGACTGCTCAGGCCTCTGAAGCCAATGTTCACATACAGGTTAGAATCAGGTTATTTTAAGGGCAACAGTCCAAAAGAAAGACAAGATCCAGTCTGTTAATGTGGCTCATGAATGTTTAACCAATCCAGACAAATTGATCTGCAGGTGGCTTCAGTTAAATTCAACGAGCAGCTGAAACTCTCTGCAGGTGAAAGCCTCCAGGTTTCTCTGCCGTGGGGATCCGAGCTGCAGAAGCCATTTGTCACTGCCGACTCGGCGGTACGAATCTCATCTAGCGCTGCGATCTCTGTGGTCTCTTTCAACCATGGCCGCACCACGGGAGATGGCGCAGTGGTTTCCCCAACCGAAGAGCTGGGTACTGATTACTTTGTGTTCACACCCTCAGCGGGCCGCACTCGCATGGACAGTCTATTTGCTATCGTTAATGGCAATGAACAGAACCGGATCACCATCATACCTAATGCCAACGTGGTGCTAAGAGGCTGGACGAGGTGGTCGCGTGGGAAGGCGGTGACCATTAACTTGGCCCCCTACGCATCCTACCTTGTACAAAGTCAAACAACTTTGACCGGCACGCGGATTCAGTCTCAGCATCCTGTAGCTGTCTTAGCAGGCCATCAGTGTCTGTCGCTGGGTCGTACGTGCGGACACGTGTACGAACAACTCCCCCCTGTGACAAGCCTGGGTAAAGAATACATGGTGCCCAGGACCGGCAGTGGAAAGGCCGCAAACTGGGCAGTAATAGTAGCAGTTGAAGACGACACCGACGTGATGCTGTACAGGGCCCTACAGTCAAGTAAACAGTTGAGTGGAATATTAATCATTGCAATATGTTAAAGCTACAGCCAAGGATATTATGGTCTGTCTTGCTGGCCACTTTTCCATCCAACCCGGTCTCCTAAAAAATGACGTTCCAATACAACTAAACTGCATTTGCAATTCTCAGGGGAAATGTATTTAATCCTGATTACAGTCCCAGTTTTAACTTTAACACGTCAATGTTTTAAATTGAGACGAAACGTTTCAGAGGGCTCCTTAGCAACTTGGTTTAAGCAAAGAAACTACTAGATTAGGTTTAGTAAAATATCATGATTTGGCTTAAGTTATGGCTGTAAATTCAAATAAGTCAACATTGACTTTTGGTTTCACACGGGGACACAAACTGCAGCTTCTTGAGTGCGAGTCCTGTGTTGACCCATCCATCTTTTCCACGCCAACCTCCTGCCTGTGCAGACTTCTGTCGACTATGATTGGAAACATATGTGATATGTCAAACAGACACGTAATCTGGGAGAAGATGCCTGTCCCTCAAAACACAATTGCTTGTAGGCCTATGTGTTGCCAAAATGACAGTTTTCAGCTTGTGTTTTGTCTGTATCATTCAATCAGGAAAAAAGTCAGTCCTTTTTTGGGGGTTTGGTTGGCTTTAAAAAAAGGAAAATGACCATCTTCGGGAGTCTCAGTGTTAAGATGGTCCAGTAGTTAATCACTTCATCTTAAAATCTTCTTTGGTTTGGTGATCACATAGTTCACCATCTGTTATCACAGGATCAAAATGCCATAGTTAGGTCAACTCCATGACAACTAAGCAAACTCTATCCACTGGTGAAGGTCACAGCAAATTTTCCAGTAATTGGATCAGTGAGTGCAGTTAGTGACAGTGTGGGCTCCATGGTAGCTCTGACAGCTTGATGGCGCAGCAGTGCAGGGTGTGACTTTGCAAAGGGTTTGTTTAATATGTTCCATCTTGTACTGGCTATATTATAAGAGTGATATCAATATGTTGAACTGTAAATGATCAATGTTTTTCTTCAGTTCAACTAAACTTGAACTACACTTATCTAAGTAAACATCTCTTCGCCAACAGGATGCTGAAGACAGCTGGGGACGTCATCTTAAGTAGATTGATATTGAAACAGCCACTGCTGGTCGAGAGCAACAAGAACATTATGGTGCTGCTTCTCAGCAACAACAAGCCACATAACCCTTTTCTGATCACGCTGACCCCTACCTCCAAGCTTGCCACCGATTGGGCAGTGGAGACAGTTGGTGGACTTCGCAACACTATTGCTATTCTGTCAGAGAGGGAGGGGTCCGGCAGTGTGAAGGTGTGTGTGAAGAAGGGACGGTGCCACTCGCCTAAGTGGAAAAGCTTCCTGTCAAATAAGCTGTGGGTGTGGTCCAATGTAGTAGTGGGGACAAAGCAGAGTCATGTGACAGTGGAAGGAGACGCCCGTATGGCAGTCTACGCCTATGGCGGGAAACGTCTCCATGCATATGGCATTGCTGGAGTTTGTTCTGAAGGTACAGACACACACTTGGATCCCTTTACAGACACAACATAGAAGATTAGGGCCACGTTCATTTTTTTACTTCAGTGTTTAAAGTCAGAATTCATAGAATAAATTTAGTATTCAGAGTTTAAAGACTAAAAACTGAACTCAAATCAAATACATTTTTCACATAATGCACTAATCTTCCATACAGTATATTTATTGCTGAAAGTGAAGAGATGCAGTAATACATTTAATGATGACATAATAATGCGTATCTGCTTTGGTGTTGCATGTATTTCTGAGGTGTTTGTATTTCCCGCAGGCACCCTCCCTACAAACTCATCCACAGATTCCTGTGAACTGGTGAAATGTCGTGTAAAGGAACGTTGTGTTAAGGGAGAATGCGTCCATGTTTCTACGGCATCCTGCGACGCAGTCGGTGACCCCCACTACGTAACATTTGATGGCCGACGCTTTGACTTCCAGGTAGGGTTGGGAAGGCTTGACCGATCATCACCAACTATTCACCATAGAGTATATCTCTATTCTTACCTGTTACATTCTGTTGAGGCCGACAGGGACACACTGGACAGATACCAACTCATGAGCTGAACTTCAAGGAGTATCCTCATAAAATGTGCAATCATCTTTGTAACTCTGCTGTAGATGCAGTGTTCCTTAACTAACAAACAAAAGCTTTACTGAATTAGGCTGCTTGAGTGTCATTTAGGAGTAGGACTATATGACATGTATAGTGAGCTGATTTATAGACCGGTGGATGGGAGTGCTGCTGAAGCACACACCACACCTAGAAACCAACCAGTTGTAGTACGGCATGACATTATGAACAATACAATGGCATAAGCCAAAATACACATCAACGTATCTGTGGTGCCATTTGTGTATACACACATACATCTGTGCCAACACTATGGTCAAAGCTTTTCTTAGCTACATGTTCAAGTGATTATAAGAATGATTGAGATTATGGCCGTGTTCACACAAGCCTCGTTTATTCAAGGTTGAACCGAACAATGAGACAATAGTTCGCTAGCTAGCGCATCCCCCAAAGTTCTGCCGCTGCTGGGAGATTACTTCAATGGTAGCAAAGCAGCTCCTTGCGGCGAGGAGTGACGGACAGACCGTTTAGAGGGACCCCTGCCGCTGGCCACCAAACGGCTCTTTCTGTAACCGGTGTAGCTAAATTTCCTGGTGTCTTTGTGAGACGAGGTACCAATTTTTTTAGAATTGGACTTTTCATTCAGTTGGCCAATCACATTCATCTTTTCTTTCAGGGAACCTGCAATTACATTATGACAACAGTTACAAACGCGGCATCTGATCTTCTGCCTTTCACTGTGACGACCACGAACAACCACCGCGGTAACCGTCGAGTTTCATACGTGAGGACCGTAACTGTCAGTGTTCACAAGCAGACAATTATCATCGGCAGTCAAAGAGGACAAGTACAGGTAACAGATCTGCTGTCATCTACTGTAACAAGCAGTGAATGTAATAATCAATGTTCATGAGAGTAACAAACTATACTACATATTCATACAAAACTACCCTATTAGTCACATTTAAGGGTAAGTATATTAGTAAGAGTTTTGCTCATTCAGATTATTGAATGTGTGTCCAGTAAAAGACTTCCATCAGCTCTTAAGAACATCTGGCTTGAGAAATTGTAGATAAATTAAAACACAATGCTTTTGTTTTAATAATAATTTCTAATTGCAATTTTAAACACACAATCAATGGGATTTTATAGAGTTGAAGTCCAGCCACCTTCCAGACTGGCGTCAGTTTCACTTGCTACACAATGTTTTACTTGTTTGCATACAGAACTCGCATTTAAAGAGACAGTTCACCTCAGGAAAATACATATTGTTCCTCTTACTCGTAGTGCTATTTATCAATCGACACTTCATGCGAGTTTTGAAGATATCGGCCCGAGCGACGTCTGCCTTATCTTTTTTTCAACATTGTGCGTAAGCAGTTACAGACAAACAGGTGGTTCTAATCATTGTTCTCTTATTTCCTTTAGGTGAATGGAGAACTTCAGTACTTGCCTATCAGTTTGTTGGGCGGTAAGGTCTCTGTAATACAGAGCGGAATCTACGCTGTACTCGCCACTGACTTTGGCCTGAATGTAAAGTATGACTGGAACATCAGGCTGTACATCACAGTGCCATCTTCCTACTATCAACACCTCGGAGGCCTCTGTGGAAACTACAATGGTGACAGGAGTGATGACCTGCCTGAACCAATAGGTGAGGACCGGGACATAAAGGGATAATACTGTCGGAGGCGAGATGGTTAGTTGCAACAAGTTGTCCAACGTGGGCAAAATGTAATTGCCAATATCCAATAGAGGTAGAAAGTACACTTTCTTCCAAGAAGTGTTGACTTGGTGAGCAGGTAGCATGGCGGGAGCTGCATTAAGAGACTCTGGCTGTCAGGATAGACTGTAGATAAAAAGGGGAAGTAGTCACCGGGACGTCATTCATTGGTATGTAGACTGGAGTCTGGAGTTTGGCATTTTACCATTTTGATTTTTGGCCACCGCATCTTGGTTTTTGGCCTCGCCATACTGTTTTTTTGGCAGTCACCGTCTTTGTTTCTGGCATTATCATCTTGGATTTTGGATGCCGCCATCTTATGTTTTTGCAACCAGAAATGACACGAGACTGTGGGGCTAAGTACAACCGAACACTGAATAAGGGTTTTTTTTAATGTTACAATTAGCTTTAATAAACTGAGAAAACACAAGCATTTTTCTTTCTGTTCTCTTGCAGGCTCCAGTATATCTGCTGTGCTGGAAATGATCCAGAAGTGGAAGACGGATCCATCCGATCTGTTCTGTCACGATAACTGTGCCGGTCACTGTCCCCAGTGTTCAACGGAGCAGCAGGCCCACTTCAGCCGTCCCAACCTTTGTGGCATTCTGACAAAGTCAGATGGGCCATTTTCAGCCTGCCACAAAAAGGTCGACCCCTCTATGTACTTGGAGAACTGTGTCTACGATGTCTGTGTCAATAAAGGTGAGCAAATATTTTAAGATGTTTTCAGGACAGAATGCACACAAAAAATGTGACTTCCAAAAATGGAGACAATGCTAATTGATTGAAGACCTGCTTCTATGTTCTCAAGAGTTCCTGTAATAATAATGTGTGTCTTTGTCCAGGTGCTAAACAGATTCTCTGTGAAAACCTGAAGAGTTACGTTGATGCCTGCCTGTCAGAGGATGTGAAAGTCAACCCTCAGTGGAGAATGGTTACCAAATGCTGTAAGTTGCCAAGCAAAATATTATTCCTTTGAAGTGCTATAACTCATCATGAACCTCAGTGAGGTTCTGGCAGAGTGTGGCAGTGGAAAGCTACAGCAAAAGGAGTGGGTAACTGCAAAGCTGGTGCTGATTTAATATAAGCTGTTGTCCCTCGACCAGTCACCTACCTAGGCAAACCTAGGATAGCTCAATCAATGGCGCATAAGTGTGAAAGAGCGGTTACATTTTTGGGAAATGTTTAAGTGCACCCTTATCTGCCTGCCAATTACCATATTCACAGCAATTGGCTTTGCACAGCTTCTTGTTTACGGTAGTTTGAATGATTCCTGTAGCCTGCATTTTCTAGTCCATTTTTTCCATCTGAGTTCAATTCAACTCGGATGTTTATATAGAGATGGCAGCCTTCTTGTACAGTGTTCTCATACATTATTATTTTTTTAATTTTGCCTATGGATGGAGATTAACATTTTGATGTGGTGTCATGAATAAACTTAATGTCAACCTAAATGTTAATATGGCACACTAATTAAAAAGAATAGTTAAAATGGCACTTCATATCAAGAAGGATGCCGATCCCTGGCTTGGATCCATCAGTCACCAGACAATCTAATATTTACCTGAAGACATTATCTGAAAACAATGAAATATGACACCTATACAGTAAATGTTTTTTACCTGAGGTTGGTGCTGGAGGAAAGGTCATGGGGTCTTTCAAATCTTAAGTGGTCACCTAAAGGGCTTTTTTTTGTCACAATGATAATGTTTTCCACTGCCAGCCATGCTGATGTTAAAACTAGATTATGGAAACACAAACTACAGGTTGGGTCATAAATGTGATTGAAGATTGATCTGTTGAATAATTAAAGTCGTGACGTTCCTTAATAATTGTAAGGTGTTGTCTTTTTGGTTTGGACAGAGTATGGTTCTCACAGATGAGAATAATGATCTCCCCACCCCTCCCCCCAGTCCTTTCTTGTCCCAAAGGTAGCCATTATGAGGCGTGTGGTTCCCCCTGCCCTGCCTCCTGCATGTTCCCAGACATCGAGAAGCTGTGTAAAGGCCCCTGTGTTGAGGGGTGCCGGTGTGATAAAGGATTCGTGCTAAGTGGAGACAGGTAACATAGCTTTGATGCCACTACTAATATCATGGACAAACAAAGTCTTTTACTCAAACCAGCCAGCAGCAGGCTACCGCTCATAACCACCAACGTGATGTTCTGAGATCATGATTCTGAGGCGATGGGAATGGACTCCACCGGGAGTGTTACACCGGCCCGGCCTCCTAAAAATTACGCTCACATACAACTAAATTGCTTTGTCAATTGCGGTTTGAGGGAAATGAATTTTCTCCCAGATTATGTTTGTTTGATACATCACAAATGCATTTCTGAAAACACAGGACTTAAAATAAGTACATGTGTCAAGTTATTTAGGTTAAGTCAGACCGTGTAGTTTTATTAAACCTAACCAAATAATTCAGAAAAGAATGTCCATGGGACATGTCAAGGACTCCGGTTGTTAATGCGTTACAATAAAACATAGCTTTAGTCTACTCAGGAGAGTAACCTGCCTGATATCAACAATAGAAATTACAGTAAAAATAGACCTCAAATGTTTGAGGACATCAACTGAAGTGTGCTAATTAGCAAGACTAAACCATATAAGACAAGAACACAGGGAAGGTTTCATAATGTTAATTTAATAATTGTGTTTCAGATGTGTTCCTCTGCAAAGCTGTGGATGTCAGTATCAGGGCAAATATTACCCATCAGACACCACTTTCTGGGGTGATGACACCTGCACCACCAAGTGTAAATGCATTAAAGGGAAAGCTGAGGTTGGTGTGAGTTAAGACCCCTGTGCCATCAGAGTTACTGTGTGCTGTTCTTGTTTTTGTCTTATGTCACTGTGATCTGAGTCTGTTATCTCTTTCTGCTGAAGTGCAAACCAGTCACCTGTAGGAAGACTGAGGACTGTGCCTTGAAGGGCGGTGTCAGAGACTGCTACCCAACATCCTACGCGACCTGCCAGGGCTCTGGAGACCCCCACTACAGAAGCTTTGACAAAAAGCGGTTTGATTTCCAGGGCACTTGCACCTACACCCTGTCTAAACTCACCACGGTCAAATACCTGGAGCCGTTCCAAGTGCTGGTCCAAAATGAGAACAGAGGCCGCAACAAGGCTGTTGCCTACACCAAATCCATCTCTCTTACTGTATTTGGTAACATCACTGTCAGCATGAGTCGTGCCAATGCGGGGAGAATGCTGGTAAGATTGGTCTACCTACAGTATTTACCCCTAGTCCTCCTCACCAATCACTCTGTAGGGTAGTTACAGAGCATATCTATTGCCTCCACACAGCTCTCAACAGGGCGACGGCTTAGCCAGCAGCTAAGGGTGCAAACGAAGCAAGTAGTCGGGTGTTTAGGTTGACATGGGCAACCAAACCCCAAAAAAATCATTGGTGCTTCTGAAACCGCACACCATGCAGTACATACTTTTAATGTGTACTATCTTTCAGCATAGTTTTGTGTGAATAAACAGTGAGCTAGTTTGTATCTTTTGGGACACTGAGCTGTAATTACACGTCACTTCCTGAGAGCCTCCTTGTCGGTTGGGGCCGCGTGACCATGGTAACCCGTGCCAACCTCACGTAATCAAACCAAGATTTGTGAGGTCTGAAGTCATTTAAAATTACGCCTAGCAAAGAGACATTTTATGCTTACACTCAACCGCCATTGTCTGTTGCAAATGTTTTCTTCCTTATGCATAATGGGATAATCAATAACTAATCATTTCTGGACTGTAAATATTAGCTAAAGTGAAGCACATTTAAAAACATCAAATGCTCTTATTCACCTACGCAAACAGCACAAACACAAGCTACGTAGCTTATGTATCTTTTATACATGTAATTATACGTACGCGGGAATTCTGTAAATGTGTCCATGCTCTGCCCTTAGGTGAACAGTCAGCCAGTGAACCTGCCTTACTCCACTGAAGACACCAAGCTCTCCTTGTTCCGGTGTGGCTACTTTGGCTGTGTTAAGACATATTTTGGTTTGACGCTCAGATTCAACTGGAACAGCCACGTCAGCTTGACTTTGCCCAGTTCATACGCTTCTGCTACAGGCGGTAAGTTGGGGGGGTTGTTTGGGTTAACTCAAATATGTTTATTTGTATCAAGAAGCAAGGTCGGTCTTTTTTCCCAGCGTGGATCACCATGGCAACCAGGTTGAGTCACCATGGATGCCTATGCTGCATGGCTAACCCGCTTTAAGAGGATCAGGTCAAAAACTGTTAACATACTGAAGGCATTTACATGCGTATTCCATCAGTGCATCTCAGGCTGCTATGTGACAATTGTTGGAAATAAAATATACCTATAAGCTCAAACAGCTTCCTACTCAACTATTTTTAGTGCTCTAACTGCGACTGCTGTGGTTGTTGCTTGTTTCTCTTTATCAGGCTTGTGTGGAAATTACAATGGAAACCCTGGCGATGACTTAATGAAACCTGATGGCACCCAGGCTAAAGACGTGAATGCCTTTGGAGACAGCTGGAAGGTGAGATTGGGGATCTTTGTGGTTAAAAAATATATATATATCAAATATGAAAAACAGTTAGAAGCCAAAAGCAGGCACACTTGTACACATTAGGTGTGCGGCTCCTCCTCCAGCTCATACAGCAGATCCAATAGTGTCTGTACATCTGGTGGACAGCTGGGAAGGAGAACAGTCACTCCAAAGTAATCTAACCGCCTCTTACCAATAGCCTACCAATTAATAAAAGAAGACATCTCACAATATTAATCCTAAAAAGGCATCCGGCCACATGTACAGGCATTGTGTCAAGACAGACTTGGCAAAATGAGAGCCTATCCTTTAAATATCAAACAGTATCTTTTGTTTTTTATTTTTTTCAAGCTTAATAACACATTTCATGTCTTTGAACCCAGGCAGGAGGAGACCCTGGCTGCACTAGTGACTGCCCTGGTGGAAAATGTCCAGAGTGTGAGCCTGCACTGATACCACTTTACCAACAGCCTCGCTTCTGTGGCATCATCGCAGACAGGATGGGACCGTTTGGGTAGGTGCTGCTGGGTTGGGCAATAAACAATCTATACTTGTGCTTAGTATTAAGGGAAAAACTAGACGAGGTCAGATATGATTAATGTCCAGTGAATTCAGGGTTGTTAATAATATCCGACTCAAAACACACCCATTTTTAAATGGACCTTGTACTTATATAGCGCTTTTCTAGTCTTCTGACCACTCAAAGCACTTTTAACACTACATGACATCATTCACTCATTCATACACTGATGGGAGGGGCTAAGGTGCCACCTGCCCATCAGGAGTAGCTAACATTCAGACAACATTCACACACCGTAGCCACAGCAAGGGAGCAATTTGGGGTTAATTGTCTTGACACATCAACATGGGCTTGCGGCGCCGGGGATCGAACCACCGATCCTCTGATTGAAAGACGACCCTGCTCCCCAGTCGGCCCCCGCTCAAATTGCATACCCATACTAAGAAGAGTATCTCTGAAACCACAAGGTATCTTTGAATAATGTTGGTGTTATAATAAAGGGAACACTTGTGAGATTTGTTCAGATATGTAAATATCAATATTCTGTGTATGTTACTGGTTAAGAGTAAATGAAGATGACACAGCACAAAGGAAAAAGTTTCAGGTTCCCCTAAAAGCGCCAGGCTGTATCTCTGCAACGGATTGGTCGATTTGAGTGAATGACACCTCTTTTGAATCGTTAGAGCCAATAGAATTGAGCTATACCCACCAAAACGAGCTTGACGGCACTGTTGGCCAATCAGAATCAGCAAGGTGCCGTCCTTTGGCTCATATTTGATGGATATGTGGGAGTCTGCTTTCTTTTGAGACATGGATTATGTGTATAGCATATAGCTTCGTAGCGCTAGGTCCGGAAATGTGCAGATTGAGCTGATTTGCTGCGAGATTTTGATATTTGGTAATTCTTTTAGTTGGTGTTGGAGTTGTGTTTGGAGCATGTAAACATGGCTTCTATATTCTTCTAGCCCAGGTTCTGCTGTTTAATTTGATGTGCAACATAATTATATTCTTTTGTGATTAGTCCATTGTTTCAGTCTTTCCCCAACTTCTCCCTAGCCCCCAATTGGGAGCCGCTTGGGCTGAAAATGTACAGTATATATTTGTTTTATTAAATGGTGTCTGACTGTGCCCTTCTCCGTCTCTGCCTATACAGACAGTGTCACAGTAAACTGGACCAAGCCTCCTTCCTCTCAGACTGTGTCTTCGATTTGTGCGCATATGGAGGCCACGCCTCCGCCCTATGCAACAGCCTATCAGCTTTCAGCACCTCTTGTCAAGAGGCAGGCGCGAAAGTGGGGATTTGGAGAACCGAAGAATTTTGTCGTAAGACACACACACTCACCAACACTCAACAAATTGAGAACTACACTGCCCATCCATCCATCCAAGAGTAACTTGATTGGAATTCAGACTATGCACTAACCTGGCAACCTCACGATGATGACAAACTTTTAAGGTGTTGCATGCAGTCACTGAGCCCTACTGATGTTGATGAAGACAAATCTCTTTAAATGTAAAAAATACAAGTGTATTAGGGCCATTGTAGGTAAAAAAAAAATGCTGATAAAATTGTACATTTCCTTGAAAGACAATGTATAGGACCTTCGCCTCACTCAGAGGATGAAATATTTTTTTTTATCTGATTATCCATTTTTTTAAATAAAAACATCCAATAGGTCTAAGGAGAGGATAAAGTACAATTCATACCGACGATAACCATAATAACACTTTAGGCGCAAAGAATTTCAGATGGTCGACTGGTGTTGCCAAGGTTTCCACTCTAATTTCAGAGGATATGTTTTTTCACGCAAATTTGCCACTTTAATCTTTAACATTCTGCACGTTCTTTTTCTTGTAAATGTACAATGTCAATCTGGTTCTCTCTAAATATCACCCGCTCAATGCTTCTAGTCTGGACTGGATGAAGGCCCTATAGAGATAAATTAGACATTGATTTTAACGGATTCTGCGAGAGGTGGCAAAAGAGCATACATCCCTAAATGTCACTGAAATGTTCTTGAGTGGTGATCCATAAGGCCCAATGAGGTCCCAAGCATGTTTGAGGAGCATGATAACATCACTTTTATCCTGACTGACTTGAGCGTCTCTCTGCCAGCTCCGTTGTGTGGCGCGAACAGTCACTATGAGCTGTGTGCCCCCCCCTGCCCGCTGACCTGCAGCGGCCCGACACCGCCAGCGGGCTGTGACGAGAACGCGCACTGCACAGAAGGCTGTGTGTGCGACGATGGATTCTTGCTGAGTCACGACAAGTGTGTCCCTCTAGCAGAGTGTGGGTGTCAGTACGAAGGACAGTATTATCAAACCGGACAGGTACTACAGCTGCAACAGTATCACGTGCCGCCTCGACAGCTTCTGTTACTGACGTCGTTACTTCTTCTTCTAACGCCACTATTACTACTGCTGATGCGTCCGGTCGGCTCTCCTCTTTTCTCAGGTGCTCTACCCAGCAGGGTCATGTAACACCCGGTGTGTGTGTTCAGAAGGGGGACAAATGCTGTGTGATTGGAGATTCCGCTGTTCGCCCAATGAGATGTGTGTTGTAAAAGGGGGCGTGCCCTCCTGTTCTCCTAGGAGCGTTGGTTCCTGTTCTGTGAGCGGGGTCAGGATCGTCAGGTCCTTTGACGGACAGGTGAAGGACATTTACACTTACACAATGTGTCTAATTTATTTAAGCTTTTTTTATATTTCATTGTTGAAATAGATGATTTTATAGATAAAATATTTTATACTTGTATAATTACTATCGACTTAGATAATGACAAACTTAAAACGCATTTATTGTCTGTCCTTCATTATCAGTTCATAGTCAGCTGCCGAGAATAGAGACAAATATATATGTACGCATATATAGACCTCTTGTTCCCATGTTTAATCCTTGTATTTTGTATATATATTTTTAATCTCAGTAGCAACCCTGAGATTAAGATTTAACTGACTCTGCAGCCCCTCGGTTTCACAGCGCTTCATAGAGGATTCAGCTCACGGTTTAGTTGTCGGACCCAGAACTTCACCGCTCCGTTTCACTCTTACTGCTCTCGTAGCGTCGACAATTACTGTGCAAGTTCTGAAATAACGTTGAATATCTTCGGTTTCATCCTCAGGATTATCCTCTGTGGGGAAACTGTTTGTTCGTGTTGGCAGAAGTGGAGGAGGAGGAAAGAGGGATGGAAGCCTTCTCTGTGCTCGTACGGCAGGAAACCAGTAGGCATGGCGCAGTCTCTCGCAGTGTGGAGCTCCAGGTTTACGACATGGAAATCACCATGGAGACCGGGGTTGTTTGGGAAATCAAGGTATGACTGACATGTTGTGTTGGCGTGGTGGATGGCGTGCTCCCACAAAGGTTGATTATCGTTTTCAAAACAACAGTAAAGTAAAACCAACCAGAATTAGAACACACTGTCCAGCAATTTGCCATGGTACTACATTTATCTAATAACAGTCAAACGCATCTGGTAACTCTGAACATCATTTTCTGGCCTCAATTGAAAAAACAGCAGTCTGTATTTTATTGTCCATTTGGTTGAAATGTAGATATTTCAAATCACCAGCCCTTTTAACTCTTAATGGGTGAACTGTGTTACACTTCTCTGCTGACATTGCCAAATATCTATCTTAGAATTACTTCAAATAACTTTAACTAGTTATGAAACGTCTCAATTCAATAGCGATGCCTCCTGTATGACCGACATAAGCAAACGAGAATTATGAGATTTTCTAAAGGGATTCAGGTGCTCAGAAACACTACCGCTTTTGTCTACCGGAACCACCAAAATCAACACAAATAACTTTCCTTGTCACAGCTTTCATATCATTCTCACCATTAAAACAAATCAGTGGGTGCTGACTCTGGGGACTGGGGGAGATTATATATTTGAATGCAACACAACCAAACTGCGTTCGCTGAACATCTTACTAGGGCACGTTTGATTTCTGTGAGGCTCCAGGCAGTGATTCTGTTGAGTTTCATCTCATTTTGAGAACAGCAGCCTTCAGCAGCAGACACACCTTCATAATCTGCAGCGTCTCCCACGGTGGGACAGAGCCAATGTACTACCCGCTCATGAGATAAAATACTTTGTACCCCTCTGTCTCAGGTCGATGACATCAGAGTCTCCCTTCCCGTGTCACTGGCTGACGGACAAGTCCGAGCACATCAAAACGGCCTCCACATCATCATTGAAACCGACTTTGATCTGAAGCTGACCTACGACACTGTTGCAGGAGTGTTCCTACAAATCCCCTCCACCTATCGCGGCTCGCCACATGGTCTCTGCGGCAACTATATCGGTGAGCTGTCTGGCGACCAGGCGTCAACGGCAGGCCAGAAGCCAGAAAACGCATCAGCAACTTGGGTTGTGATGGAGGACGACACCTTTTGTGACAAAAGCTGTGGTGCCCGTTCCTGTCCTGTGCCAGACGAACAGAATGGCCCAGAAGCTAAAAAGGCCTGTGACATCATCAGAGCCCGGCGGGGCCCATTTGCAGGTTGCCACTCAACAGTGCACCCAACTCCCGACTACGATGCTTGTGTCAGGCAAGGAACTATCTCTAATGTCGAAGTGTTGCATTATACACATAAAGGGCATTACACACCGGGTTTTTTGTTTTGTTTTATGCGACCAATTCACAATTCAATATATTTTTGTTTTGTCTTAAATGTTCCGACAGAACACGAATATTACGTGTAGAAAAAACGCCCCTTTCTTCCCCAGTGCGAGGGTGATTTATTTTTTTATATTTTTTTCTGAGCTTTCCCACCACAAATAAAGGTATCAACCAATCATGTTGCGTAGACATATTCAAAACGTACACGATAGTGTACAACACTGAGGCTCCGTAGTCCGAATCAAGACGGAAAAATATAACTCCTATCAACCTTGACAAAGGCAACGTAGACCAGATCTACTCCTGTTACCATTCACAATAAAAGCCCCTAGACATATAAAGGTGTTTCCCAGGGGGAAACTAAAATTCACTTTATTGGAAACTCAATAAAATAGCTTACAATAGCTCTGGTTACACAACAATTTAGCTTAGACAGACTGCTAGACACTGCTCTGACCCTGGTAGTTGGTCCTTTGCCTGCGAGAATCTATTGGAAATGAAAAATAAATTTGCATCACTGCTGGTATGAATAGTTTTAATGCGAAGTATTTGCAGGAGAGTAATTTGCCTGTTCGTGTTTATTTTCCACGCCCCTGATGTGTAAAGGCCCCAGCTGTTTCCAGCTTGATGTTACTGTGTAGTATGATGTCCTTGTCTTGTAGTTCCTGGTCTCTAAACACATCTTGAGCCCTTTTTCTCTGCAGCAACATAACAACCAGTAATCTGACTGTAGCATCCCCCGTATTGTTTTTGCTTATATTTGCACATTTCATATTGCATTCTTAACACTGGCCTGAAGAATTATTGAATACTGAACAATGTTATGACTTCCAGCTTCAAACTTTGACCTAATGTGCCACACTGGTTTCCTATAGGATGTGGGATTATTAACATTTCAGGTGCACTGATTTACATTTTTACCTGCAATCAAAGTAGTTTAGTTAATCTGGATAAGCTATTTGCTGTCTGATCTTATGACGGCCTTTGTTTCTTCACCCCTCCGAGAATTGCAGTGTTTAGGGTTGTTATGATAGAAATGGGAAACAAAACTGCCAAAATAAGATCCAAAACCAGAATTAGCCTTCACCAACCAGGAGTATATGTGATACGACCGTTTCTGGTGTTTCCTGTAATTAAATGAAAGTTTGTTTTACAGGGAGATGTCCACAGGCAAAGGGGGTGCGGACATCCTGTGTCTTCACATCCAGAATTATGTTACAGCCTGTCAACTTGCTGGCACCAAGATAAGCAAATGGAGGAGCGACCGCTTCTGTCGTAAGTCTCATCCGATTGGCTGATGCTCGCTGTTGCTAAATGTGGCTTATCGTATTGTTTGGATGCGTTTATTCTCCCAAGCTGTGTAGTACGATGGACATGAGATCTTTTGTTCATTTGTTTTCTGTGTTGTTGTTGTCGTCACTCTTCATGTCTTAATACATAAACCCTCCGATAAGGACGCGCAGAGTACTATTTTTTTCTTTAACCGGAAGTCTGGAGTGTATATTGTGAAGAGTGGTGCCACTACAGTTCCTTGAGGTGCTCCGGTGTTGCGTATCACCACCTCAGAGGCACGGCCATGCACTCTGACACACTGTGGGCCGGCCAGTGAGGCAGTCCGTGATCCAGGAAGCGGTGTCGGGGTGCAGTTGAATCGCTAGAAGCTTTCCCATTAGAAGGGGCAGCGCTGGATGGTGGTGAACACAACTGAAAAAGAAGATTGGGGAGGCTGGCTTAATGCAGTCTGTGATGCCTTTCATCTGCTAATCTAATACTTATGAAATCTACTAACACAATGCCACATGACTAAATGTGCCAAATCAAAACCTTCAACTTGTAGATTATTAAAAACTGGAACTTTGCCACAATTCATGAACTATAGGTGACAGAAATCCAAACAAGCCGCCTCAATACTGAGCCTCTGGGCCTTGTTCTTTTTGTCTTGCAGCTGTGAGGTGTCCAGCAAGAAGTCACTATGAGCTGTGCTCCTCTTCCTGCTCCTCCACCTGCTTCTCTCTGCAGGAGTCTGAGCCCTGCCCAGTATGTCAGGAGGGCTGCCAGTGTGACGACGGCCTTGTGTCTGATGGAGTCCGCTGTGTTCCCGTGGAGAAATGTGGCTGTGTGGTGGATGGACAATATTACGGGGTAATCGCCATCGTCCATGTCAGCTTCTTCGTAATGCTTATTCAGCACAATATGGTAGCTTACCATGATCTAGTCTGTTAGTCCTGGCCAAAAGCGCTCCAGAATTCAGTGATATGACATAGCTGGGTGTGGGTCAACTATTTGAGTGAAATTAATATTTCAAATGAAGTGTTCGATATAAGATCATTAATTATTGAAAGGCTATCCCTGAAATTCAACTTACAGCTCCCCATTATTATTGTGTCAGTGACATGCAGTGAGGAGAATAACTGGGCAGGTACTGCGTTCTGAAAGCAAATAGCACTACTACAGAAAAACAAGATTCAACGATCCCGGGTTAAGATGACACATAATTGATATGAACGTTTATCTTGACAAGATTTTCTATGTTAAGCATACCAGTGGCCATTCATTCTGTCTAATGCGTAAGTGACTCCTTTCAGACGGGTAAACCAATATTACTGAGGGACTGTTCGGAGCGCTGTGTCTGCCAGTCCGGACACTTCAGCTGCAGCTCCACCAGCTGCGAGAAGGACGAGGAGTGTCGCAACAGGGATGGAACCATTGGCTGCTACCCCACAGGTCAAATACTTGCTGAGTGACTGATCTTTTGGATCGGGTGCTGCTCGCTACTTTCGTTAGAAAAGAGTTGGCAACACTGGGCTGGGGTTTTCAGTTGGATGATTAAAATAATCTGGCATACTCTCGCTGGTTTCTCAAGATTATCAGCCTTAGCTTTAATGTTATCTGGCTTGTCAAAAATATGTACGTTTGCATTTTAGTGTTTCTATAATGTAGACCTTCAAAAAGCACTCCAGGGTGGTTAGTGTACTGTGACATCACTGGTGGGTGTGGCTACAGGTGCAACAAACTTAAAATTTAACCACTGTTTCTGGTCTCTTCAGCCTGTTAAAATGACAGCTCAGCCCAAAATAGATATTTTTCCTCCACGTTTAGCGCTGTTTATCGATCTAGATCATTTTAGTGAGAGTTGCCGAGAGAAATGTCTGACCTCTCTCCAATAGAATGGATTAGTTTCATTACTTGGCCTTGCTCACCAAAAGCAAAAAAAAAATGATCTTTCCAGAAATCATGACCAGGTTACTCACTGAGGTTTTTTTTTTTCCCAAGAATCTTTTTTGGTGCTTTGAACACAAGTCATGCCATGTCGCCCCATTACACTAGAGAGAAGGCTACGGCTATCTCCAAAACAATCTAGATTGATAAAGAGCTCTACAGGTAAGAGGGAAAAGATGTATTTTTGATTCTGGGGTGAACTGTCAATTTAAGTTACTCTTTATTCATTCAAATTGGGATAACGGTGCAAACATTTTGATTCTTGAGACAAAAGTACAAGAATGTTTTTAAACATCTTTCGAGAGCCAAGACTTTTTTTGGTTTTGTTGACCCATGTATGTTTAACCTTTCTCTCAACTTATACATTTTCTAAATAATAATTTACCAATGCTGATACTGTGTGTTCCAGACCCTTGTGCTGAGGTTAAGTGCAGGGTGAAGGAGCACTGTGAGGTGTCAGAAGGCCAAGGAGTGTGTGTTCCTGAGTCCAAGGCCTTATGCTGGACATTCGGCAACTCGCACTACCAAACGTTTGACAAATTCAGCTACTCGTTCCAGGGAACCTGCACCTACGTCCTCGTCAACACCACAGGTTGGCAACTACCTTAACCTGGAGATATGAAACTATGAAATACTATGTCCAAAATAATGCAGGGCATCTTGTGAGGATGGTGTTCAGACATATCTCAATACGTCATATTCCATATCCTCAGTATATACAGTATGTATGTCATTTGCAACTTATTTAAAGGAAATGAAAGCGCCTCATTACAAACAGACCATGTTTCTTCAAATGTTTTGCTTGATCCACGAATCACATCCTTTTTACCTTCGACATTGACAGCACTTCTTGGCTCCACTGAGAAATGAGAGGCTTTCTAAAGGGACTCTGGCGCTCTGAGACACTACACCATTTATCCACACAGCCAAAATCAACACACAGAAAGTTCCTCATAGTAGCTTTAAATGTCTCAGTTATCGCCAATACAAGTATAAAGCGACACCCCTACCTGCAGTCCAGTGCACCAGCTATGTGTAATTTCACAGGTGTTTTTGCATTCAAATTACATGAACGACAAAATAAACATTTATCATTGCTTGATTATACTATTGCCATATTGTATTGCCTTGAATGGGCAACACACACTAACTTTTACACTAGAAGATTAATCTTTTTGGACAGTCAAAGAAAACCCAAGGTTAGTGTAGCTTCAGTGACCATTATTTCTTATGGAAGAGATTTATGATGCATTCGCTAGAAACAGGAATTGCACAATTTGATTGCCTGACAGAAATGTCCGTTTATCTGTTAAGGTAGCAGTTTTTTTTATGTCAAGATGGAAGGGATGCTGATGTGTAATGACAATTTCCAATCAACCAGCCGACGTTTGACCTAAAAGACTGAATGTCCCATTAAGCAGTTCTAAAGTTGACACGCTGTCTTGCTAGCGTTAACATGAATTATTTGGACTTCCTCAGGTCTTGACCCCACCCTGCCAGAGGTTACCGTGATCACCAAGAATGCTCTCCGTGGCAACTTTCCAGGCTCCTCTGTGCGTTCAGCCACTGTGGAGATTCTGGGCCACATAATAACCCTCCAAAACCAAGACAAAGGCATCATATTGGTGGGTCTTACTTCAATACATGGGCTGTGTCAACACATGCCGACTTTTCATGCACAATTCTTAGTTACACTGGTTATCTGGTTCAATCTTTTTCAGCCACACAATTACAAGAAGATTCATATAAAATGTTTTTTAAACCAATTTTGATTGTCAGCCATCATTGCAGTAAGTAATGACATCGTGTTGTTGGGGAATGCAACAACTTGCATTAGGCGTGATGTCTGGTTGACAGCTAGTGACTCTGTGGAGGAGGCTCTTTTCTGTTTGGCTTAGCTTTTTTAAAGCTACGTAGTGAGATGAACGAGGGTCAAGTGTTTTAAAAGGTAGAACATGCAGTCACATTGCGGTGGCTGTTAAAACACAGCATTCAGAATTCGCCCCTCTGGCACAACGAGTGAGCGAGATCGAGAGATAGTGTTAACGGCGGTTTGGCGAGCTATAGAGTGAATGAAGAGAGGGACGGGCGTTGGTGAGAAAGCTGCGAATCAGAAGAATACAAACTTTATTTTCTGATGAGGAAATAAACACATCCATATCGACTCCCAAACCTGCGGGAAGGTGCTGGATATTGAATGAATGCAGCCCAAGGCATGCTTTATCTTGCTGTGGCCAGTCTGCTGTGCACTGACAAATCATTTTGCAGACAATACATTACTTTTCATTTAGCAGACGCTTTTATCCAAAGCGACTTACAATAAGTGCATTCAACGATGAGAGTTCAAATCCAGAACAAGAATCAAGAAAGTACAATTTTCTCAAGAAAGCCAAACTACCAAGTCCTATAAGTAAGTGCTACTGAAGTACTAAGATATTTATATGTACACATACATTTATTTATTTTTTTTATTCCAGGTATAGTCAGAAGAGATGTGTTTTTTAGTTTGCGGCAGAAGATGTAGAGACTCTGCTGTCTGTTATTGGGGAGGTCATTCCACCAGTTACGAGCCAGGACGGGGAACATCGCGATTTTGTTGAGCGGTTAGCTCGCAGTGACGGAGCTACAAGCCGATTGGTAGATGTGAAGTGAGCGGGCTGGGGCGTAAGGTTTGACCATGTCCTGGATGTCTACTGGACCCCATCTGTTCAAAGCACGGTACGCAAGTACCAATGTTTTGAAACGCAGTCCAGCAGCCACCGGTAACCAGTGAAGGGAGCGGAGTAGTGTGGGTGAATTTAGGTAGGCTAAAGACCATTCGAGCTGCAGCATTCTGGATGAGCTGCAGAGGTCGGATGGCACTAGCAGGCCACTAGCACCTGCCAGGAGGGAGTTACAGAAGTCTAGGCGTGGGATGACCAGAGCCTGTACCAGAGCCTGTACCACCTACTGGGTGAGAAGGGGACAGATTCTCCTGATGTTGTGCAGCATGTACCGACAGGACCGTGTTGTTGCAGTAAGGGAGAGGTGACTGTCGAGTGTCACACCGAGGTTCCTAGCAGTCGGGGTTGGGTTTAACACGGAGTTGTTGAAGATGATAGTCGTTGGTGGGAGAGCCTTTCCCTGGAAGGAAAAGTAGTTCAGTCTTGTCTGGGTTAATTTTCAGGTGGTGTGCAGACATCCACTGAGAGCTGTCAGTCAGACAGGCTGAGATTCGTGCTGCTACCTGTGTTTCAGATTGGGGAAACAAAGGTTAGTTGGGTGTCATCAGCATAGCTATCGTAGGATAAGCAATGTGAGCAAATGACAGAGCCGAGAGTTTGTGTACAGAGAGTAGGGGAGGGGACCGGGACGGAACCTTGAGGGACCTCAGTAGTGAGGGGACAAGGTTCGGACACAGACCCTCTCCAGGTTATCCGGTAAGTGCGGTCGTTGAGGTAGGATGAGAAAAGGGAGAGCATAGCCTGAGACACCCAGGTCAGGAAATAAGGATCTGGTGGTTCACTGTCAAATGCAGCAGAAAGGTCTAGAAGGATAAGGACAGGAGAGAGAGAGGCTGGTCTAGAAGGATAAGGAGAGAGAGGCTGAGTGGCCTGCCTTGAAACCAGACTGGTGGGGGTGAAGAAGGTTATGGTGAAGGTAGGAGGAGGGCTGGCTCCAGAGTTTTGTAAAGAAAGGGAAGAAGAGACACATCTGTAGTTTACTTCAGATGGGTTGAGGGTGGGTTTCTTCAGGAGAGGGTTAACTCTTGCCTCCAGAGAGTTAGGGAAAAGCCAGTTGAGAGGGAGGTGTTAATAAAATGGATGAGAAAGGGGAGAAGGTCAGGTGCAATAGCCTGGAGAATGTGGGATGGGATGGGGGGCAGGTGGTTGGGTGGGCAGAGGTAACCAAGGTAAGAACTTGATTGGGAGACTGAGGTGAAAGAGGGAAGGGGCAGAAGATGAAGTTGATGGCAATGTAGTTATAGAAGATGGCTTAGTAAACGAGGAGCCTATGTATCTTTGTGAAATAGTTGACAAAAAGGTTGGAAGGGGGGGGACCGGAGGGGGGGCGGGGGCTTCTTGTGAAGAAGATAGAGAAGAGTTTTTGGGTGTTAGAAGATGATTGAATTCTGGTTTGGTAGAAAGATCTTTTGGCTGCAGACATCCACATGTAAAGTTTCAACTGGATGTTTTTCCTAATCTAAAAATGTGCATCTGATGGGATACCATATTTCACTACCTTATAGTGCGATTGGTTTAATAACTGCTTTGAATATATTTTAAGCCAGCTCTTTGAGGTGTAAAATGCCTTTTGAGTTCTTTTGCAACCAATTCCAAAATGTGCTGTTATTTCTATTAATGAAATACTTTAGTTTTATTGATATTTATTGTTAAAGGCCATAGGATGGCAGAATATTTCAAACATGCCCAAGGTCCTTCAGCAAGTGACAGCAGCGCTAAATCATTATACAATAAAAATTTGATTTCATTTTCTCTCTCTAGGTGGACGGCATAAAGACGGAGCTCCCTGTCTTTCTTGAAGGAGGCAGCATCTCCATAACACAATCTGGATTTAAAGGCAAACTGCAGAGTGATATCGGCATCGAAGTTACTTTTGATTGGTCCACACTTCTCGTGGTGTCCATCAGCAGCAGCTACTATGGTAATGTCGCTGGGCTCTGTGGCAACTACAACGGCAACAAGGAGGACGACCGGACAACCGCCAGCGGCAGCCCAGCTGTTAACGTGACACAGTGGGCCGGGACATGGAGCATCGAAGACGACGACCCATTCTGTTACCATTACTGTGAGGACGAGTGTCCTCAGTGCTCGGCGGAGGACCGCATAAAGTAATGTCATGCAACGTTAAGTTTTATAATGACTTAAAAGGTCCCATTTTGTTTAAAGCGAGATTTCCAGGTCTTTTTTGATTGTAAAGAAGGTTTAGTTGCTATATACTGTTAAAGTATCGAAAAACTCAATCCACAGAGAAACGCACACGGCCAGTATTCAGAATGTGTGCCAGAGCAGATTGGTGTTTGGGGGGGGAGTTTCAGACAGAGTGTGAATACCAGTTAATTCAGACAGAATGAGAAAATAAATGTTTTTGAACATTAAAGCGTGTAAACATGCTCTAGTAGAAACCCAACATACAAGTATGAACCTGAAAATAAGCATTATGTGTCTCTAAATAACCAGTATTTCTTTCTTATAGATGTCAGTTATGTTAAACTGATCATAACACAATATTTTAGGGGATTACATGATGAAAGGGTGTGTGGACTTTTGAAGTTTGAGTTTATGACAAAAGATTATCTGCTACTTTCACTTAACATTTGATGATTAGCACTAAACCCTAAGCACAGCTGAGGCTGTTGGGAATGTCAGTAGAAATACTCTGATACAAGTCAAGGTCCTGCAACCCAAATATTACTTCAGTAGAAGTACATAAGTATTAGCATCAAAATATACTTTAAGTAACAAAAGAAAGTCCTTACGTAGAATGGCCATTTTCAGAATAATATATGATAATATTGGATTAGAATTGATACATTAAAGCTACAGTTTGTAACTTTATCAAAAAAGATTATAAAAAACTGTCACTATATCTTGACAGTAGTACATGAGACAGTAGTGGAGTAGAAGATTACTGTAGCATTAAAATGGAAATTCTGAAGTACATGTACCTCAAAATTGTACAGAACTTGAGTAAATGTACTAATTATCATGTACTTTCATGAGTGAGCTGACAATAAACCTCATTGCTCCTCCTCAGGTACACTGGTCCAGAGTACTGTGGGATCCTGAGCGACAAGAAGGGGCCTTTCTCTGGATGCCATCGTAGCGTGCCCGTAGCAGAGATTCTGTCGGACTGTTTGTATGACGTCTGCATCAATGAAGGACGGCAGGAAGTACTGTGCGAGGCCCTGAGCAGCTACATGGC
Source organism: Ophiodon elongatus (assembly GCA_016806645.1). Lineage (NCBI taxonomy): Eukaryota > Metazoa > Chordata > Actinopteri > Perciformes > Hexagrammidae > Ophiodon > Ophiodon elongatus. The sequence continues at coordinate 5,019,473 of JACSYO010000570.1, read as the reverse complement.
AGAGTGCGAGGAGGCTGGAGCATCTGTGTTGCCATGGAGACAACTGGGCAACTGCCGTGAGTTCTATACAATACATTTATGTAGACTGAAATACTAGACAGACATAAAGTCACCTCAATTCTTAATGTTCTAACGTTTATTTATTAATTATACTTTGTTCATGAGCAACCGTTACAGGTTTTCCAGTGGTTGAAGTGGTGCTGAGTTATTTAGAAATTAATATAATTCTGGATTAATGCATGGCATAAATAAATCTGCATAAATCTTTCATTCAAAAAGGTCAAAACTTGGATAGAATCATTTGAAAATGGTGTTTTTAAATGTGCTTCGGCTCGAGAGGTCACCGTGTGGGATAGTGCCCCCCCTCTCTGTCCGTCTCCTAAACTCTTCCCCGCTCTTCTTGTTGTGCCTCCAGCTGTCTTGTGTCCAGCCCACAGCCAATACAAGCTGTGCGGCACGGCGTGTCCCGCCACCTGTGGTCCTCAGCCAAAGTTTTGCATTACGGTCTGTGTGGAAGGCTGTTTCTGTGACCCGGGATATGTGCTCCGTGGAAAAGAGTGAGTCTCCCGTCCCTGACTGATGTCTTCGGTACTGAACGCCTCCCTGTGCTCAGACCGACGTGCTTTTGTTCCGGGGTTTCTTTCCACCTCTGCTCCTTTTTGTCAGGTGTGTTATCTGGGAGAAGGGCTGCGGCTGTAACCACGACGACCGTTACTACCTGCCGGGTGTGACCTTCTGGACCAACTCGCTGTGTGAGGAGAAATGTGTGTGTGACGCAGCGACCCAAAAGGTGAAATGCGAGCGGACCGGCTGTCGAACCGGAGAGAGGTGCGGCGTCGTGAACGGAGTCCAAGACTGCTACCCAGTCGGCTTTAAGACGTGCAGCGCATACGGAGATCCGCACTTCAGGTCCTTCGATGGACACGTGCTCCACTTCCAGGGCAACTGTGTCTACAAGCTGGCCAGTGTGTGTGGAGACACCACGGGTCTGACGCACTTTGAGGTGAGCACCAAACACTACAGTGCACCATGAAGCTCTCACCACACGCCCAGTGGGCCGCTACTTTACAGGAGACTTCTGCAATAACTTGCATATCACGGACACATTTGATACTTTTGTACTCTTAAGTGATATTTTACATAAAGGCCTTTCCCTTGTATGTTTAAATGATGATATTTCTGTTTACTTTAGTAAAAGCAGAAATATATACTGCTTATATATCTATATACAATATAAGACTCCTGTCAAAATCTAACTAAACCATCTATTTGATTTGTTTCCTTTACCGTTCCCTCTCCTGCCTACTATATGTCCTCTCTACTCTTTCGGTGAATTGCAGGTCAACCTGGAGAATAACAACCGTGGCAACAAGAGAGTGTCTTATGCTAAAGTGGTGACTGTTCATGTGTATGGCAACACGTACACACTGTCAGTGGACTTCCCAGGCAGTATACTGGTGAGACACACATACACTCTCACACTACACACCTCTCAGCTCAGTCAAGATCAGATTTTCTTATGGAGACTTTTATTGTGCAGGGTTGTAGCTCTACAATAATTTCTTTTACGATATTAAAAGGCAGCAGAGGAAGCTGAGCATGATGATATTATAATAAGTATACAGTGTTTAAATGAGTGAAGAATGTGAATTGCTGTGCTCAAACCAAATGCGGAGCAAATGTTTTGCATGGTGTTACTCTTATGATTTGTTTCAACAGTGTGGCTGTGACGTTTTGATCTGGGCCGCTTGTGCCCACATAAACTAAACAATTAAAAAATAGTCTGTTGCCCTCTGGTGGGCAAAGTATGTCATGGTGACACTGTTTCCAAATGACCTGAAACATATCAGTGACATTTCCTCTTATTATTCAAGCAATAAGCTAATATTGCCCCAGCATGTGAAGCAGAAGTGAAAGTATAAACATAACCGTGTGTGATGCAGGTCAACGGGCTTAAGAACTCCCTACCCTTCTCCAATTCATCCGGTCTGTCAGCGGTCCAGGTGTACAGGAGAAACAGACTGGCTGTCCTTGAGACCAACTTTCTGAAGGTATAAACACGAAGCATACACCGCCATTGATAAAGTATCTATAAAACGTTTGTCAACCTTTGGCTTAACTTTAATGTGATTAGGGCCATCAAAGCATGTTGCGTCGACTACGGTTTTACACGCGTTACAAGTACAGTGAGTACCTCGGCTGCCTGCGTAAAAACAGTCGGTCAACACACTGGTATTAAGAGCACTTTAGTTGTGAACAGTTTGGATTGTGTCCACGTTCTCTTATAGTCCCAGTGAAACGGGTGTCAGACGTCTTTAGCTTCTGTCTTGTGATGTATGACCCAGTAAACACCTTTAGTGGTGTGCAGTCATAGAGGGAACTAAATCACATCCTTTGCATTTGATTGGACGGTTTAAAAGTGGGCGGGCTTAGAATGTGCCTCCAGAGGACTGTGGCTCCACACACACCTCCTCAGTCACTAAAAGTTGCAGGTTGATGGATGATGTCATGATATTATTGGTTGGTACTAACTTAAGAAAGCACATGTCCTATTTTGTTTTCTAGGAAGAAAAGATTAATGGATTTAAATGTTTTTGGATACAATTCGGGGATGTGATCTTAATGGGTTAAAAGGGACATTTTTTATTTCAACTAACCTCGTAACAAGTCATTTTAATACGAAGGAGGTGAGAAAGCAAAACTAATGTGATTATTTCCAAATGTATGGATGAGGACTTATCAATTAATGTGTTTATATAGTGTCAAATATCTAAGTTCTAAAATATTTTCAAATCGCTCATTTGTGTTTAAAGTGAAGGTTTGTTTTTTTAACCAGCTTTGTATCATTAAGAATGTATAATACACACAAATGAACAGTGTTTAACTCCTTAACAGCAGCCATAGTTCACTGCTGTTGGTCCAAGTGTCTGTTTCAGTGATGTGTAGTGGTGCTCTTAATGCTACCTGCCAATCTGCCTCAGCTTGAACTTTGATATAACTTTCCTTTTTATTCACATTGCTAAAGGTCTCCTTTGACTTTGCGAGTTCAGTGAGGGTGGAGCTGGCGACTAGTTATCACAGTGCAACCTGTGGTCTTTGTGGAAACTTCAATGGTGACCCTGCTGACGACCTGGCGTTGCCCAATGGGAAGTTGGCCACCAGCGACAATGAATTTGGAGTGAGCCAGTGGGTGGCGAACGTGGACGGCTGCTCCCGGGACTGTAAGTCACTTTTATGTTAAAGACACAATGTCAGTCTTACCTAATTGGAGATGCTTAACAAACTAAGGGCACTATGATCTGCACTTTCATTTACACAATGAATGGATTCAGTTAGAAGGTTAAAAAAGCATTCTGCAAATAAAAGGATCTCAATTAGACATTTTTGTTATTAGTTATCATTCATGTAAAGATTAGAATGCTTTGCATAGCTGGTGCTCAGCGTCCCTCTCGCTGCGTACAGACTTCATCGATGGCAGATGATATCAGCTGTTTGAATGTCATGTGACCCGTCTCTCTCTCGATGTCTTTGTGCTGCCAGGTAAAGACTGCGCTCGGCCGCTCCCCCCCAACTTCAAACCAACCGCCTCCACGTCAGTCTGTGACGTCATAACGGCAAAGGACGGACCCATGGCCGACTGCTTAAGCCGAGTAGATTCCAAGCAGTACCGCGACGACTGCGTCTATGACGTGGTGTTTAACGAAGGCAGACGGCAAGCGGCCTGTGACGTCATCAGTACCTATGTAGAGGAGTGTCAGAGAAACGGAGGCTACGTGAAGTCATGGCGGACGAGGCGCCTCTGCTGTAAGCGCTCTGTGACGTGGCCGTGCACAGTTGATGCGACTGTTCTTGTATTTGTGCGTGCGTGATCCGAGTGCTCTTCTGTGTCTCAGGGATGCGGTGTCCCTCCAGAAGTGTGTACAGTGTCGCGGCTCCTGGTTGTCCGATCAGCTGCACCTCTAAATCTCCACCCGCCAAGTGTGAGACCCCGCCCAGCGAGGGCTGCGTGTGTAACCGCGGTTACCTTCTGAGTGAGGTAATACACACACTGCCCCGGCCTTCAATTACAGTGACGCATAACTTTTAAAGAAGGAAGGGCCAAGGTTCTCTTCTGGAAAAGTTTAAAAGCCTTGAATCAGATGTCTGTTTCATGGATAAAATGCTCCACACAGACAACGCTGGTCCACGTTCAGATGAGAGCTAGGTAACAACCCGCTTGTGGCGCCACAAGCAGCCTTCTTCAGGGGCCTCGTGCAAAGAATAATCTCTAATTTATCATTGAGTAATGTAACCAATGTACTATTTTGAACTAAAGTACAGTGTCCAATACAGAAAAAAAGAGGTGAGTATAAGCAACGTTGTATCTTCCAAAACGTCTTACGGAATAGTTTCTCCAATATCCATTCCCCAGACAGCTTTAGATGTATCCATGTATACTGGATCCTGTTAATTGTTTTGGGTATTGCATCCATATAGTAACAGTTAACATGGAGAACTGTGTGTCAAGTCTTTTGGGGGATGGTTGGGATGGCATGTAATAATTTAGAGGCAAAACTGTGGACCTGAAATAATGAGACTTCTGCAAACTGTGGTCCTGGCACAGATGTGAATGATGGGAAGAAAGGCCTAGGTGAGATGGTGAAACATTATTGGAGAAAATCTATAAATGTTGGACAAATGTTTTCTAAACTGTTAAAGATTTGGTGACTAAATTTGAGTTTAAAGTCTGGGTTATGATATTCCAATTGGAGAAACGGGGAGACTGGACTTTAACTTATTTGCCAATACCTAACCCTGGCAATATTGTCTGCCCAGTAGTTGCATTCAGACGGGCCATGCAACCGTGACATTGTCCTGACTGAACTTTGACCTTCCAGGATCGCTGCGTGCCACTGGCTAAATGCGGCTGCAACTTCAACGGCCGGTACATCGCGTCTGATCAGAAGTTCTACGCTGACGACGACTGCCAACGCTTCTGTGTGTGCCGCGGTGGGATGGTGGCCTGTAAGGACATACCCTGCAAAGGAAGGAAAAGCTGTGGAGTGCGGAAGGGAGTGAGGGATTGCTACAAAACAGAATAGAGCAGCAGCAAACTGAGAATATACAGGAAAATCTAGTTTTTACAATTAAAGAAATAAATTGTCAAATCTGATCTTAAAGGTCTCTTCCTATTGAAACTAACGCAGGGTGACATGACCAAAATCTATCTATATACTGTAGGTCATTTGTTGCACCGAGTGTACGGTATGCAACGGTGATTGTTCTAACTGTGGATGATGACAGTATGTAATGTTTTTAAGTCACTTCTAAACATGTATATGGTACATTTCAGTCTTTGCTAATAACGCATTTTCTAAAGATCATTAAACGCATGTCAGCAACATCCCTTGTCTTGTGTCTGATTGCCCCACATGCATATTAACCATTACCGTGCATCATTTCTACTACATTTTAAAAAGGATGCACTGAGATACTGAGCAGGTCCACTGTCATGATGAAGACACTGCAGTGCTGGACTTGAGTACTAAAAGTAACATGTTACTTTATACTTGTGCTTTACTACATTTCAGAGGGAAATGTACTTGTCACTGCTATATTTCACGAGGCATTTTTCAAATCTAAGCAAGGCTACATACATTTATTCCACGTTAAAGCGGACACGTAATGAAAAGTCACTTATTCTTGCAAGCCAATCAGAGCAGACTGGGCTTTTTAGGGAGGGGCTACTTAAAGAGACTGGCACTAAAACGGAGCGTTTTAGACAGCGTGAATACGTTCATATTCAGATCGTATGAGAAAAATGTTTTTTTTTTATTTGTTTTTAACATTAAAGCATGTAAACATGTTCTAGTAGAAAAACTAAAGACCATTATGAGCGTGTCCCCTTTAAAAAGGTTAGTTCACACAAACTGTTTTTATTGTGCTGCGATCATGGCCTCAACTCCTTTCAGGCACGAGGGCATTTGGATATTGAAACAAAGTATCATTGTTTGCTGTAGTGTAAAACTTCCTGGAACTACAGGGCCATGAAAAACCGCCACAACAGAAGTAAAAATTAGAATAATGTCGACAGGACTGTCAAATTATAAATTGCTATAAATTGTACAATCAACGTTAAGCAGAGGTTTGATTGTATTTGTCCAGGTTTGGAGATATTCTCGAGATCAAATGTAGATGGCTTGTTCTGAAGACTTCTTCCGTCACTGGGGAAAAAACAAAACAAAAAACAAGGCGAATACTTTGCCCGTTTGCAAAGTTTAGTGTTGGGTTGAGTCACATGAGAAGATTTGAAGCCAGTTGCAGCTAATTAAACTGACCAGGGACCAGCCTAGTGGCAGCTAAACACAAGTTCAATTAAACAGGTTTGGTGGAGCCACATTTAGTTAAGTCTTGCTTTGTGTAAATTACTTTAGAAACCTAGCTTGTTAAAAGCAGAACGAGAGATCTATATGATACACACGCAGATTGGGCTTTTTATTGATTGGGTAATGAGAGAAAAAGAAGGCTCGTTTATCTGATTGTCAGGCAAAAACCTTTTGCTGAGTCACGTTTAAACCAAATCAATACATAAATGTTGAAGGATCTATCTGGTGTTCTATATAATTTTTATCAACAAATCCCATGAAAATACCGAAACAATGTGATTGTGTCTTTCAGTACAGAACAGCTTTTTTGTTACGGCTCACCAGCACATCACGCAGGCACAACTTCTAGGGTGCAGGGAGAAGGGAAAAAAGTGAGGACAAAATCTCCAGCCACACTTGTAGTTTGTACAAGTTTGCACTTGTAGAACTTTATTGTGAGATCGTGTCATCAAGGCCGCAAGCAGAGACGCGTACGTCAAGACTGCCCTGTTGCACATGTACAGTATGGCCGCTGTACCAGCTCCTTCTTGCATATTAGTGAGCACAAAGGGAAATATAATAAATCTATATCTTGAGGACTCCAACAGTTAAATAAGGTAACTTCCTAGATACAGAATTTCCTACAGATAGATTGGCCTGAACCTAAAAGTTTAGAGGTTACTGTACATGTGAATGCAGTGGTGTTATACAGCCAGATTGAGGCCTTAGAAAACTCAAACTACTTCTTGACACTGTGGCAACTGTCATGTCCAATTTTGATACCAGTATCAGAAATGCCTCTGGAAATGTTGGATCAGGTATTGGCGAGTACACAAGTCTGTGTACCGATCAGATGTCACGTTATCAGCTCTTCTGAGCTGCAGATCAACCGCAACAACACGTGTCAATCGCTACCTGATCCGTACATCCTGATCCACCACCAGTATGCATCAGATGTGGGCAACCATGATTTTGGAGACTTTAGATGCTTAATGATGCGATATCGATATGGTGGCATGTAATAACAGTAGCAAAAACTCCAGTTGAAACATGACTTACAAGGGATTTAAGGCACACTAGAAGTAGTATGAATCAAGCCTAAAGAATCGATTTCTCTATGCTTAGGCATGGAGAAGGTCAAGAGGAAATTCTATATGGAACTGACATATTTCCCACGATGCTGCTGCAACGTATGCGATTGCGCTAACAGATGCCCAATGCTGCTGCAGCGTATGCGATCCTGCTTAACTGATCAAGTACTGCTGCTGTATTGAATGCGATATTACATGACAGAATAAAGCCACAAGGAATATGATGCTATGTATTATTATTATAAAGAAACCGCCTGAAGCCCAGCACTGTAAAAGTTGTTATTTTTAAATAAAAATGAATACAATGTTATTCCTAGTAACATAAGCACAGTCACATCCCAACTATCTCCCCAATTTGTTTCCACTTTCCCTTTGACCCCACCATTGTATTATAAAGACAGACACCATATTAATAAGTTCATAATTTATGTATTGGCATCACAAACATCATTCATTCATGTATTCAATTCAAAGCTTCACACACCAAAGCCATGGTGTCATTATAATAAGTCTGTCTGTTTTACATTTATTGTCCACTTGATGGCACAGTAGAGCAAATGAAGCACCATGAAGCTTCGGCCCATGAGTGAACCAATTGGATGGAAAGCTTCAATGCTTCAGGAAGCTTCATCTCACCATCACTAATTATCGTGGTCAGGGACAGACGGCTATAGCGGTTTACCGGGGCAGAGGCAAGGCAAGAATCTCGTGGTCGGGGACAGAGGCAAGAAGGAGAAGTCCAAACAGGCAGGTTTGGCAACGGGAACCGAGTCGGAGGGTAAGCGCTGGAAAGTCTGGCATAAGAAAGACAACGCTCTGGCAGTGAATGTGTGTGAAGCTGGGGCTTATATACCAGAGGGAGTAGGTGCAGCAGGATGGGCAGGTGAGAGTGATTGAGCTGACGAGGTGGGTGTGACTAACAGGTACACTGAATGAGCGGATCAGGTGAGAGAGAGTGAGAGAGAGAGAGAGAGAGAGTGGCAGGAGAAAAGAGAAGCTGAACTGTGACACCATCATTCTCATTCCTGGACTTTGGCTGGCCACAGGAAAGACACATTTTTGTCTGTGTCTTTTTCTGCGTTGAGCTGTGCCATTAATGCTGGATCAACGACAGCTGGGTGGTGAACACATGGCTGCTTCAAGTCCACCAGGCGCTGGAAATTCCACTGTGCCACTCCAGTCATCCCGAGCTTGAAACAGCTCTGGGGAAACGCGTGTTCCAGTGACCCACTGAGCTTGATGGAAGTGCTGGGATGTGCCTCTGATGGGGATCCAAACAGGAACTTTGGCCCTTTCACCCTGCACATGATTCAGCTGCACTGATCCTCCACGCCTGTACAAAATCCTACCTTCCACCACAGGATCACTCTGGCAACTTCGCAGGATGTGCACTCGCTGAATCCGCCATACCTTCAGCATTGAGGGCTTGAAGAGAGGAGCGCCATTTGGATCACTTGCGAGGTGAAACTGCTGGAAGACTCCCTCCACTCTCTTGATGAGCTCCTCAGGCTGTGGAATCCTGGTCCTGCAGTGCTCTCGAATGTGTGGCTTTGTTGGGTCGGCAGGCTGAATTCCACAGAAGGCATAGGCGTCTTTGGAGCCTCTGATGGTCTTCCCGATCGACCACAGAAAATGCTGCAGACAGGAACTGAGCAAAAGAACTGTACAGTGCATGATGCTCTGACACACTCACGGAGGAACCGCCTTATACAGTGGAATAAGTCCAGCTTGATAATCATGTTTGCACTGAAATGGGATCTTGACGCACAGGTGTTCAGCAGGTTACCAGAAGTGGCCTCAGCAACGATGGCATCAGTTGTTCGTCAAGAATCCCAGTTCAGATGCTCTCCTGCATACGATTCTGCCACTTTAAATACTGCACAGCAATCCCTGAAAGAAGAAATATAGACAAAGTATAGCCATGAATGTTAAAGCAGTCATATGAATCACAACGTGTAGTCCAGTGTATATGGTCATGACAATAAGATGATTCTTAACAGCTAAATGAACGCTATGTGATTTTCTTTCATCAAACTGGAAATATGAAAAGCAATAAAAGTTGTGATTATGAGCCATTTGTGTCACCAATGATGGTAAAAAATATTGATTATAATCTATCCAATGGTATTGTGCCTTCTCGATGCCTGCAGTGCTCTAGCGCTGTGCTAGTCCCTCGTACATGGGCTTCATGGACTTCTGTCTCAGACTGCATCATCACCCATGAAAGCATCATCCAGTTCTCGTTCATGACCGCATACAAGGACATGGTGCTGGATGAAAAGGTGACCTTCCTCGCAACTTTACTACCAACTACCAACACCTGCAGAGGCAACTTGAAGCCGAGAACAACCTTCAATACACGGCAGAGTGTCGTTGTTCCTCATCCTAGCAATGAGGTTATCGTTCTCTGGCTTCCATATGGAAAAGGGATGGAGCTGAAAGTACTTTGGGGAAGGAAGATCAGAGATGCTGTCGATTTTTAATTCTGGCTCGGGAGGGAAACTCCACAATGACACCATCTTCATGGGGTTGCGCACAGGAATGGAGCCTGGCCAGAGACTCATCGATTCCAGCTCTGTCTTCATCCAGATCCTCCGCTGCTGTGAACACTTCCACTGGCTGACATCATGGCCGTAGCCAGGAAGCTGTGGAGGAGGACAGGTGGGGACAGCTAACGGCCTGGGTCATGGCTCACCCAGTCAGGCGAGAATAAAGACATAGCAAATTAGTACGATTTTTGGGTGTGACTTGATTTAATATTTTTGACATGCACACAACCAAATCAAAAACATTAAAATACTGAACTCTCTGTGCAGTTGGCAGTTGACCGGGCTCTGCAGACGTCTCAGGAGAAATCAGGAGTGCCTCTGACACTATAGAGAATATTAAACATTATCATTATTATTGACAGTGAGATGAAGCAATAATGTAACATGAGATCTGTGAAACTCGGCAAGCTGTACACTGGAGTGCTGCCTACGTTTTGTCCAAAAACAGTGTACCAGTATCTAATTTACATACAAACTTTAAAGAATTAACAACAGTTTTGATGGACACTACATATGGATATTTTTAGGATGCAAATCCAGGTAAAATAATACACACCAGGAACTGTGACAGTCGTCTCTGTTGACAGATGACCTGCTCCTTCTGGCATCAAACCCATGAGCTCCTGGGGAACGGGCACAGGTCTCTTTACAGATGGCAAAGCAGGGGCTGCAAGGAGAGAAGGATCACGAAAAAGAATAAATTCATGGTTTATAACTAATGAATATGACATGTTTCAATGAATAGACAGAATTATGATGCATTTACCATCTAGTTGTGAACCCTTAGCTTTGGTTGGTGCAGCCAGAGTAGCAGATGGTACTGCAAAGGAAAAAGCCCTTGTATGTCATTTATATTTTGACAATACACAAAAACTACTGTTAATAAAGGCAGAAAGTCTCTTTACTTTGCCTGCTTTGCTCAGCCATATCCAATGAAACAGACTGTTTCTAACATTATTATGTAAAAAACATACTTCATTCATACACATGTGTTTATGTTTGAATGGGTTATTATTCAGTAGCCAGTCATTAAGATTTAACCTAAGCATCATACTTTAAACACACTTAAAACACATGCATTCAGGTGTTAGTAACATAGCAGTTTCACATATATATATATATATATATATTTTTTTTTTTTTTTCTTTTCTTTTTTTTTCTTTTCATCCATATAAGAAAACAAAGACTGATACGTACCCTCATCATGACTGGGATCAATTCACAGTGACTAGGATAACTGCTGGTAGTTTAATCTATAATAACACATCATTATCATTTATTAATTGAGTATATGTAACCTTAATCTGCTGAATAACTAGTAACTCATTCTGTCAAATAAATGTGGAGCAGTTAATGTGCATGACTATAAACTACATGCATCTTTAAGTAACGTATTTCTGGCTACTTAGTTACATTGATCCCTGAGTGTAAACGAGGAAACTGAAGACACGTTTACTAGATGTGTTCATCAGTGACGTGACACGGAGACGTGCGTGTTCATTCCACGTTACGCGATGAAGCACCGGGTCCCGGTCATAGTTTGTCATTCTTACAAAGCGTGTATGTAAAGTAATATCTAACGTTACAGTATATCTAGCTAGCTAACGTTCACCTTCACCGGCCGTTGGTAAGCGTCTATGTTGACTGACGTACGGTAGAAAACGCTGTATCATATATTTGAATGGACATTGACGTTAACATGTGAAACTTTCGGCCACAAAAACCCGATAAAGTCACGCATGAATTAACAAAACTGAAGAAACACGACTCACTTCACAGCTTTCAAGTGAACAAGAAAATGTCAAGACTAATTCTCGTTACATTTTAGTTTCTTGTTATTCATTTTAATGACTTACCGTTTGGCGTAACGTCCACACGGACAGAGAGACGCCGGAGAAACTCTCTCACTCGCAAAACGGCTCCACAGCGCTACTAGTGGCCAAATATATATTACATCCATAGTGGATTGGCAGTACCGTTGGAAATTAATGGAAATCATTCAGGGCGTTTCAGTTGAAGAATCCGGGAGGCCCGCGCGGGAGACCGGGGTTCGATTCCCCGACGGGGAGAAACTTTATTTTCTTTTTATTGTATTTTCACTATTTTTGAATGTAGTTTTGTGTTTTTGATGACGCTATTTGCCCATTTGATGATAGTGAAGGAAATAAACCTGATTCTTCACCTGTGGTGAAGACTGACAGGAGATTAAAGCTGGAGTTACAGACCTATTACTGTAGATTTCACCCTGCAGAGGATCAACCCTGCCTCAATAGCGGGTTGATTTCCCAACAGGGAGTGATTATTAAATTATCACTAAGGTTGTAATATGTCTGTTGCCTCTTTGCACAAAATACATACACAGTTGCCCAACAAATTGCACGTATGTTGCATAACTAAGTTTAAACCATACTTTGGCACCATTTGCCAGGATCAAAACCGTGAGAAGTTCATGACCGCATTCTTCACCAACCGGTAAGTTCTCATATTTTAGCCTCTCTGACCGTCTGAAGTGTTAAAACCTAATTCAAGTGAGCTGTCATCCCGGTAACCTCGGTGAAATGTATTGCTCGTCTATTCGTGGGGTTACGGTACGGGGGCCTGGATAAGCATTAAGATGATGGACTTATATTTAACCAATAATTTGTCCAATTTGATATAAGAAGTCAAAAACATTGTTTTGTACATTATGTGAAATCCAACTATCTTAAAATCTGAATTTACACTACTTAATCATCTTTTATCTGTAATAAAAAAAAATTCTTTATAGGATTCATGTGATTTTACTGAACAGTTTTTGAGAAAATTAATGGCGAAATCAGCTCTATCTCCGTGTTTATCGGGCCCCCGTACCGTAAAACCACGTATAGACGAGCATTCAATTTCAAGCAAGGGCTCACTTGACCGAGGTTACCCGGTTGACAGCTGTATTTCTGTCATAAAATAATATTGTGTGAGTCTGTGTTCATGTGTTTACATGCATATTTATGGTCTGCTGATTTGTCATGGGACAAGACTATTTAGCTTGATAGACGTTGACTTATTGGTGTATTGACTGTTTCTATGAGCTGCTATCTTACACACTTTTTTGTGATGTTACTCAAGAGTCCGATCCGCTCCACAAAGAGGAGAAAATCCTGAATATTTGGCTGCAGTCGTATTTCGGACATTTTTTATTTAATAAAAACACTACTTCTATTTCTCAGCACTTATGTAAAATGGAGGTTTAATTTCTTTTCAAAAACAGAATGTATAATTATTAAAAGGTGCAACACTGAGACATTTTGTTTTATTTTTCTAATAAATTTTCACATGAATAACTGTTGGTAACGGAGAAGGAAAGCTACCAGCAGGTGGACAGATATAAAGAACAAGATTCTGGTGATTTCTATTTATTAACTTAAATTAAATAGTTTTTTTTTTTTGTGGCTCCTCCCCAGGTGGAGTCACTGAGCCAGGTTACAGGGGAGAAGATTGTGACCAAGATCCTGGAGAAGCAGCAGAAGAAGAAGAAGTGAAGTACTTCTAGTCTCCACCAAGGTGGTGAAGACGGACGCAGGCGAAGGCCTCAAAGACCCCCGCACGTCCTCTGAGGACTTTGCAGCGTCTCCGTTCTTTGAGCTGGAGACCGAGTCATTAGGTCATTATTCAACTTGTATAAATATAATTAGTGCACAAGAATAAATATAGATATGATTGGATAAATGTCTTAAGTTAATTTGTAGATTGTTTTATTTAACTAGTATTCATGTATTTTACTATTCATAATTTAGAGCTGCAACAACAACAACTATATTTCCCCTCTGGAATCAAATTTTTTTTTAATTCTCATTTTCATTATGGATTAAGGCAGATTATTAATTATCATGAATTGCTTGATTGGTTTGTAAAAATAAATAGAAATGCCGTCACAATGTTCATCTTGGCACCGCACTAAGCTGGTTTAAATCCTATTTATCAGATCGATCTCAGTTTGTATATGTAAACGATGAAACCTCGATGACCACCAACGTTAGTCACGGAGTTCCACAAGGTTCTGTGCTTGGACCAATCTTATTCACCTTATATATGCTTCCTTTGGGCAATATTATCAGAAAACACTCCATAGACTTTCATTGTTATGCTGATGATACTCAATTATATCTGTTGATCAAGCCAGACGAAACCAACCAGCTTGCTAAACTTCAAGCATGTCTCAAAGATATAAAAACCTGGATGATCTGCAACTTCCTAATGTTAAACTCAGACAAAACTGAAGTTATTTTACTAGGCCCAGAACACCTCCGAAATCAACTATCTAATGATGTGATTTCTCTTGATGGCATTGCCCTGGCATCCAGCACCAACGTAAAGAATCTCGGAGTTGTCTTTGATCAGGACTTGTCCTTTAACTCTCACGTAAAACAAATCTCAGGGACTGCCTTTTTTCACCTACGTAACATTTAAAAAATTAGACACATCCTGTCTCAAAGCGATGCAGAAAAATTACTTCACGCATTTGTTACTTCTAGACTACTGCAATTCCTTATTATCAGGTTGCTCTAATAAGTCTCTTAAATCTCTCCAGTTGATCCAGAATGCTGCAGCTCGTGTACTAACAAAAACTAAGAAAAGAGATCATATTACTCCTGTATTAGCTTCTCTTCACTGGCTCCCTGTAAAATCCAGAGTCGAATTTAAAATCCTTCTCCTCACCTACAAAGCCTTAATTGGTGAGGCACCATCATATCTTAAGGATCATATTACCCCACTAGAGAGCTGCGCTCACTGAATGTGGGGCTACTTGTGGTTCCTAGAGTCTTAAAAAGTAGGACGGGAGCCAGAGCCTTCAGTTATCAAGCTCCTCTTTTGTGGAACCAGCTTCCACTTTCAGTCTTGGGGGCAGAAACAGTCACCACATTTAAGAGTAGGCTTAAGACTTTCCTCTTTGATAGAGCTTATAGTTAGGGCTGGCTCAGGTTTAGCCTGGTTCATTCTTTCCAGACCCTTGATATGCTGCTATAGGCCTAGACTGCCGGGGGACAACTTAGGATACACTGAGCTCCTCTATCCTTTTTCTATCTCTCCTTCTGTATGAATTCATGTTCTATAAATGCACATTACTAACTCTACTTCTTCCCCCGGAGTCTTTGTGCTTTCTTGCCTCACAGGTTTCCACGGATCGTGGTTGCATCTGGACCTTGGTCCTGCCTCCTGCCTCCTGTAGGGAAAAAAATGTATGCACATTAAATTTGCAACAATCAAAGTTAAAGAAAAAAAAACTACAGCACTTGCAAAAACTAACTGAACTACATGTTTCACAAAGCCCCCGACACACAAGAGGCTCATCTTTAACACTAATATCAAATATTGATATTTAGAACCGATGAGGACATGAGATACTACTCATGCTGCATTCTTGTGAGACTGATATCTCAAGCTTTATTTACACTTCTTGGTCATATAGAAACAATTAACCTCAGTGTTAATGTGTCGACCTTGAAAAAATAAAAAGACTGTATGCTTATTCAAATATGTGGTTTAAGAGTTTGACTCATACTGTATTAATCTATTTGGTGTTTGGAAACTAAACATGATTGTAAATATAAATATATTTTCTGGTCTATTCTTCAAAGTAGCTGAACAACAGCATGATAATAATAGTAATAATATCTATAATAATAATATCCATAATAATAATACCCATAATAATAATACCATTAACAATAATAATGATACTAATAATAAAATATCTGAAATCGTGTTGGGTTCATAGTAATAACGTCTCAAACAGAAGGTGCAATAAGGTGAACAATGTGTCATAAGTGTTGGACAAGGTGAGGAGGAGCTCTTTCAAATTTTCTATGAATCTGGATTCATAGTCCAGCCTTCAGAGCCACATAGCCTTTTTTAGACGCCCCCCCCCGCCCCCCCACCAAACTATGGGCCCTTCCTCAGAACGTCCCTCAGCCTTGTAGTTTTGAACAGTCTACTTAGCAGCTGCAGATGGTGGAGGTCGGGGTGGGTGGGGTGGAGGGGGGAGGGGGTGGTGGGGTGGGGGGTAGGGGGGGCACTTGTTATTGTGTTGACAGCCTGGACAAGGTGCCAGACATTCCTCTAACTGATAACACCAAAACCTCTTAACATGAAGATGCAGCCACATTATCTATCGCCTAAAACCTCTGAATCATGCTTGTTTTTCCTGTATTCATCCTTTCATTCCAAACTCATTGGAGTAGTTTTAAAAGCTTTGATGTCTTTAATGTGTTTCACTTTGTCTTTGATTTATTCTCCGTGTTTTTACATTTTGTCACACGATCTTAAATTTGCTGGCTACAAGCTTTACAATTTACGGTGACAATACAGACTGGAAGCAGAGGTGACTGTGTATTGATGTCAGACTCCGTTAAAGGTATGATGTTGAATGCCTTCAAAAGGTTTTTGACAGTGAGCACTTTGATATGAATGTGTGGTAACCGAACATGAGTAACAATTTGTCTGAAGATGATCGTTTTTACGAAATGGTAATTGAGAATGTATAACTGCTAATGCCTGACATAACATTGTAATTCACAATAAAATACAATCAGATCTTTCCCTTTTTAAGCAATGCAATCTAAAAAAATTCCAAGATTACGTAAATGTTATGTTGTATCCCGGCTTGTGACATAGCGAATACGTCTTTGACCACATAAAATAAGAGTCTGTTATTTAGAACAGTGAGGCATTCACATAGCTCCACTGGCAAAGGCACATGGTGTTGAGTGTGTGTGTGTGTGTGTGTGTGTGTGCGTGTGTGCGTGCTTCATTCACAATTAACTGTGTTTGTTGCTCAATTCCCGGAGCTCTTTCTGTAACGGAGGTTAAGAAACCCAGTCCTATTGTGTAAAAGCCAGACTTCAGTTAACCCGAGCAGCTGATTCTGGTTCAAGCCATTCCTCAAAGCCCTCACAGGCCAACATCCAAGCCTGGTTTTAAGAAGCACAGATAATGAACTCACAAGATGATGGACACTTAAAGAGAAAGCTGTGATGTTCTCAGCACACAGTACAGAGTGGGTCTTACCACTTTACATGGTAAATGGTTTAATTCAAACTAGAATTACCGCCTCATGGTTGTATACCTCCACCAACCTTTAAAGTGACACTTTACGTCCATGTCTCTCCAAAAATGTCTTCACTTCATAATTTTATCCTGTTAGACATTTGTGCAAAATTGTTGTTATTTCGGACAGACAAACCAAAAACGACGCCTCAGAAGAATATCAAAGTGTGATACTTCAGTAAAATTATTCATAAAGCCTGACTCATAAAGCCTGACTTATGGCCACAGTGAAAGAAGATGCAGGACCACCATTGTAGAGCTTTTGGAGTAAAGGATACGTCTTAGGCAGCATCTTGGTTGAGATTTGGAGCCTGAACCAGAGTTAAAGACTAAAGTTAACGTGTCTTGTAGAGAGTTAGATTCAGGGCATCAGCTACCGTGGTAACAGACATGGACTTTCATTGAACCTGACTTCTGGAACAGGGACAGGTGATCTGAAAATGTAGGACTTGTACTTGTACATTTTACAGATGGGGTTAATGTTATTTGTCCTCCTTTCTGTATCCATGGAGTTATTCTGCATGTGCCCAGAACGCTTTTTAGCGAATTCCAATCTGTATCACATTAGTTGCTCACAAAATGGGGTTCATGACATTCAAAATTGCAGCTCAAGTGAAGGCAAATTTTGTGTGTGAATTCTGCTTCTTTTCTTCTTTTTTTCTTTTTTTTACTGTTGTCTCATGGGGAGAATTTTTTCAAATTTGTCCACTTGGACTCAAGGATGAACTGAAGATCACTGTGACCTCACAAAACACGTTGTTTTGGCCATCATTCAAGAATGAATATGCTAATTATGTCAATTTCACACAAACGTGTCAAAGGATAAAATGATGAATGACATGTTGGACAGATAATCATAATAATGGACTGTAATTCTCCTTTCTGTTCTCTTCATCCTCATTATCATCGCCAAGGTGGATAAGATGCTGGGATGCCCCGAGTGTCCTGAACGAACCAAAGGGCTCTTCCGCCTCTCTCTGGTAATGTTCAATGTCGCACTGCCCCCGAGCTTCCAGTCCCACCAATGTCCAGTTGTTAGCAGAGCTTTTGAGTTTTCCAAGCAACCCCACCCCCCCCCCAACCCCCCCTTCAGTGCCCTGGCTCGGGACACCCTTTCCCAGTGCTGCACTCCCCCGGGCCTGACTGCCCGCCCGCCTTCTCTTCTTGGCAGCCAAACAGCCAGGGGAGGATCAGGATGACCGGGGCGGCTGAGATAAGGACCACATGAAGTTCCCCACGTTACCTCACCCGATAAGGAAACAAGCAGAGACAGACGGAGAGGCAGAGAGAGAGAGAGAGAGAGAGAGAGAGAGAGACAGAGAGAGAGAGAGAGAGAGGGTCAGACTGGGAGGACTGTGATGCGCAGAGAGGCAGCCGGGGATTCTGTTTTTTTTTTTTTTTAGGGGACCCACAGAGGCCTGGGGAAATTTGGAGAGTAGCTTGGAGATGCTTGAGCAGAATAGTGTGTGAGCACAGAATAGAATCGAGATCAGATGAGTGATTTCTGCTGTCGTCGAGCCAGTGTTTATATCTCCATTGGACTTTTAAAATGCTTCGATGGAAAGATGACCTCAGGCTTTGTGTCCTGTAGTGTACTATTTACCAAAAGCCCTACGTGGAGGATATTCTCACTACCATCTCCAACGCGGGAAAGCAAACTTCCATCCAGCCAATGAAAACAGATGGGACGGAAGTGAATTAAGGTCCTCAGGAGAGTCCGCTACAGCGCCTCGGCGGCACCCAATGGCGCTGAATCCCCTGGAAGGTCTCATGTCGGTGGCGGCAAACCACCAGCTGGTCTGCAGCTCTGCAGCCGAGCCACAGAGGCAGCAGCAGCAGCAGCGTGCGGCCGGCGGCCCAGTAACCCTGCACGGACACAGGCAGAGCACACGCAGCAGCCGGGAGCCCAGGAAGTGGGTGAGTCTCAAAACTCTGGCCCCTGACCCTGGGTTTTCAAAGACACATTTGTCATAGTTGAACATACGAGTAAAATTGCATTGAAACCACTTTGCTTTCCTAACAAAACTATAGTCAAACGTAATTTTATACAGGAATGGGACGTCATGCTTCAGTATCAAGGATCATCTTATAAAGTATTCGTGAGATCATTCAATACTTCCCCACAGGTCGATACGCAGATTGTCAGACTATAGCCTCTAACTTATCAGTGTGGTGTGGACGGTTTGAGGTAAGTGAGAGTGTCAACAAGTTAAGCATAAGACAAATCTCACTTTCTCCATTAAGGATTTGATGGAAACATTAGGAGAACTCCACTTAAGTTCAGTTAACTTGAACTCAACTAATTATAGGGAAGAGCTGTGGAGGATGCATGACTGACACTGATTTGTTTGCTCTTTTCAAGCACAATTCTCATGTTTAGAGGGAAATCTTCTCCATCCATTTTTTTTTTTTTTTTTAACTATACACTAGAGAAACAATAATAATAATAATAATAATAATAATAATACTTAATTCAGATATATTGTCCATATTTTATTGTATTTATTTATATGTAATTGTATTTTTCTTCTACTCTGTTTCCTAATACATATTTGTACAGTATTTATTCATATTTCTTTTGTATTTGTCTTCTATATTTATGTATCGTGTCCATATTTCTATAATATCGTTTCATATTTCTATTGTATTTTTCTTCCATTAATGTTTCTTGGACATGCTTTTATACTATTTATTTTCATATTTCTATTGTAGTTTTCTTCTATTCTATATTTATGCTTCTTGATTTTTGCAATACCTGCTTTTATCTATTTTTTATTTAAAGTTTTCTTAAAAACTTTGTTTATGTTACGCACCAACACACCAAAGCAGATTTTCTTGTATGTCTCAATATATTTCTAACTTCCCCTTGTATAATTGAATTTGATTTCATTTTACTGCCAGGCTCTAAACACATCCTGTGCTGCAGGTGCAGTCTGTGTGTGGGTCCAGGTCTGGTTCTGGTTGTCAGTCTGCGGTCCAGTGCAGTACGCTGAGGGGTCAGCACTCCCCAGAAAATGCGGCGCGAGAGAGGAGCCGTGTACGCAACCTACGACAGGCCTTCCACAGCCTGCAGGTATTTTTTTCAGCCAAGTTCCCCACCTGGCCAGTGCGAACCATTTTTGGCAGAAAAAAACCCCGCCTGTATTAAAAGGTACAGCACAGCCCTCTGCCATCAGTGTCTGATTTACTAAACATCAACCGTGTAACTGAAAAAACATTTAAATGCTACATTTCAAATATTTAGAATCCATGGCTTATTGGGACTAGAGAGGGTGTGGGGCCATTTAACACCAGCACGCCGAACACAGCGATCTTAGCGGTGGTGACGTCACGTCATGTGACCACGGTGTAGTTTGTTTTATAGCCTAACGTTAGCTTTTTTCCACTTCTGCCGATTGCATTCACGCTTCAAATAAATCATAAAAGTGGTGTTCACTTGTGCAGATTATTTTGCTGGACAAAATGTGTAAGTATCATATTTTGTGCAATAATCCAAACTACTGTGGAAAAATCCCATTGGCTTTTTGTAGCGCTAACTAGCGTGATTGCATTGATAATAGGAATATTGAAAATAAAATGTGTTTTTTCCAACTTACATTTTTTTTAACTGACTTATAATAGTGTAGTGGATAAGAGAATACTCCTCTACATGCTGTTTAGGACGAAAACCTGACCGTGTCACGCTGACAAATCATGTAAGCAAGAGTCCTCGGACAGTTAAATACCCAGTCTCCAATAATAAATAAGTAGTTATACGCCCATACCAGAAGTATACTCAAGCATAACGTCTTCTCTGCATCACGCAACGGCATCGATCACGACGTTGCCGGTCCGAGCTACAGTTGAATGAAAATTGTTTATCACAAATGTGAATCAACATAACCTCTGCCAGTGAATGTAATAATTAACAGCATTGTTTTAAGGTAAATTAATGTATTTGGATATTTTAGTAATGTTTTATACACTACAGTATTTTTTTTCTTCTTCTCTTAGCCGTACCTTAATGTCACCCGCTATCATTCGTAACTATTTTATCCGACGGCTAATTATTTCAACTGCCTTCCTCTTACTCAGCCATTGGGCAGTCTGAAGAGACGCAATGCATTTTGGGGCGTTTGAATATGTCCAGTAAGCTCACGTTGCATACTCAGAAATTCTAATGTAGCACACGGGCAATTCTCACACACACAAATTCTCTTTTCCGCCTGCTATGCAGACGGAAAAGTATGAATAGCATTTTCGAATCCTGTGGTCTTTGAGTCTCGGTTGTGACCAGTTAAGATAATTGTTTTTAAATTTAAAATGATCTCCTTAAAAACTAGGCCATCTTGCCACCCTGCATGTTTTAATCCCTTCATTTTCAGTTATGGAACGAAAAAGTCGAACATCATTGAAGGTCTCACTCTACAGATTTGAAAGCGAGCTTGTCCGCCCTCCTTCCCCTGTCCTCAGGCTGCTCTGCCCTCAGTCCCACCGGACACCAAGCTGTCCAAGCTGGATGTTCTGGTTCTGGCGACTAACTACATAGCTCATCTGACAGAGACGCTGGACCAGGGAGCGACGCTGGCTGAGCACACCCTGCCCTCCAGGCCGGGCGGATACCTGCATCCTGTTAAGGTGAGGACAGGAAAAACAACAACGTACTGCTTGTCAGACATTTCCAGAACACAACCCGCTGGAGATGATAATCATCCGTGAGACAGGCCAAGGGCCCCTTCTCTCTTTGGGGGCCCCAACCAGAAAGATTGGTTAAAGATTGAAGCAAAGACATATTGAAGGTACTGAAAAAAGGAAGCTAACTAGCAGTCCTTAGCTGAGCTGAGGTATCGTCAGTCCTAATGAGTCCTAATTGCTTGTCCTTGAGAAAGGGCAAGAAGTAAACAGTCCGGAGTTCTAGGACATTGTTGTGCTGTCCTCTCCCCTGAGCGGTTCCCTAACTTGGTTTATTTTGTGTGCCCAGCTTCGATGTCTGTGTCTGGCTTGCAGTCTTTGCTCGTGCTACCAAGAAGCTCCCTTTGATTGTGTCTGTTTGTTTTTAGTTTGCGGACAAGAAATGGAGGAAAAGGTCAGGGTTAAGGGGTCCTTCTTCTTCTTTTTACCAACACCTCCGGGATTGTAGGGGGTTTGAAGTTCACCACAAGACATCACACTAATAGGCCACTTAAGTGGCAGTCCCACGGCGCCACACAAACCCCACCCTGAGCGCTGCAGTGCCTGATTTGGTGCAAATGCAGACAAAGGTTGGGCATCCTGTGTGGAGCCTGAGAGGTTGAACTCGGGGCCAAAATAGCATATTTTTTTATTTATCCAGATGAGTTTTGACCATTGACTGTAATAAATGTGCATGCAGTCTCCATGACGTCACACATTATTGAAGCGCAATTGTCAAGTTCAAAGTGGGTGGTTACCGCCTCACCATCTTGGCAGTGACGACACAACCAAACGCCCGGCTAATACAAAAATGGGCAAACATCTGGATCTACCAAAAAACGTTTTTGTGAACATGGTTATTTCCACTGTAAAGTTGTGCATTTTAACATGTGTGTTCATGGGGATTGACTTGAATTTGGAGCCGCTGAAGAACTGCAGTTTTCGGCACTTCCGCGTCGGCTTCATTTCTCGGCACCGGAGGTTGCCGCTTGGTTTTGACTGCTTCACCAAATAACCCGGTGCTAATCACATTAGCATGAAGAGCTAACCCAGTGTGCTGTCTCTCTCCTCAGAAGTGGCCCATGCGTTCCCTGCTCTACTGCGGCAGCGTGGGAGAGCTGCTGTCAGGGGTCCAAGCCAGTCAGATGCCTCCACCTGGACGGGACGTGACACACCCGCTGACCCCCACCTTGGAAGCAGAAAAGGAGTGATAGCGGAGCATGGGACGTAACTTTCCCCCCTTGTTTCTTATTGCAGATGTTAGCTAGCTATGTAGCTACCATGGACAGCCAAAGAAGAATATTCATTAGGAGACAGTGAATGGTAACGAGAAGAAGCTACTTTCAAAGTTACATAGTTGCTGAAGTTTAACTTTAGCAAAGCTTAAAATAAAGATTTTTTTAGCCCGCCCAAAGTAAAAGGAAAGGCAAACATTTGAATATTTTGGATAGAGATAAAAATAAGTTGCAGTTTTTGATTTATATAATAAAGGACAGGGCTAAAATCAACATGCAGCTACATTGACAGCGGCCATTTATTTTATCTCTGGCTGTCAATACTTTTTGAAAGTCAAGTTGCCTGGTTTTGTTTTTTTTACATATCATACTAAAAACAGCTTCTTTGTTTACTGTGACTAGTGTGTTGTGTGTATCCGCGAAGGCCTTGAAAGTTGTTGTTTTTTCCACCAGGGAACACGTGCACACACGCACACACGCACGCACGCACGCACACGCACACACACACACACACACACACACACACACACAGGGACACATGTTAATGCACACAGCACAGAGAGGTTTAGATTCACTCCTGTTGAAAATATTCCATCACTATCTGAGCTTCAGACAGGAACGGATTTAATGCGAGGAAATTAAAAAGCTGCTTCACTTCACTAACAACGCCACAAATCACCGCGCGGAGGAACAGCGTGTAGCCTATCATCTTGATTTAAAGGTTGTACAGTGTTTTGTTTTTTCAGATATTACTTTTGCTTTAAGGAAGAGGTTGGTCATTTCAGGAAATATAAAAATTTTATTTTTGTGAGGGTCTAGCCCTTTTTATTTAGATGTTTGCGGCATCTCGTGAAGTCTGTGTGTGTGTGTGTGTGTGTGTGTGTGTGTGTGTGTGTGCATGCGTGTGCATGTGTGTGTGTGGGAGTAAAAAGGATGGACAGACAGATGGGCAGTGAGGGAGGGATTGTTGTGGGAACACAGCTGCTGTCTGATCACTTCATATCTCTGCAGTAATGACCACTTAGTTCTCATTACAACCCTGCCACAGAATGTAACCTTCTACTTTTGAGTAAAACACCATCTACAATAAGAGCTTGTGTGCATGTGTTATTTCTTACAACGGGACAAACGCAGAAATAGTCACTTTGGTTGCGGTAAACCGCAGTGTGCAGTGTGAAAACCTTAGAATTAGAAATTAAAATGAACACCATAAATGCCACAGAGACAAAATGTTGCAAGGTTTTAGATCAACATTTCTTGAATGGTTGGAAAAACATAACTTGGTTCTTTTTTTCTTTTTGTTTTTTTTCTTCAAAAGAACCTCCTCTAGTTTTTCCTGTTCTCTTTGGCTGCATGTATCTGGCACAAATTCTTTTTAAAGGCCTGGATTCAAGAGTTTACACCATTTTACATTTAGTTTTTTTCTCTATACAGTATAGTATAGTATAGTATAGTATAGTAGTATACATAAAACGTAAAGCAAGATAAAAGTTACTAAATATATCCAACTGAAATTTTTTTTAAAAAGCTATATATTAGCACACCTAGTGATTAAAAACTGTGTTTTTTTCACAGTATTTGTAGTTTCTGGATCTCAACTCGTAATTTACTAAGTATCTTGTTTTGTTTTTTTGCTGTATGACAGCAATTGCAGAAATGAGAGCTCAGAACTGAAATCCAGTTCAATAACTCATGTAGATATGTTTCTCGGGTGGATAGGAAACTGAAATCCTCTCCTCCTTGAACAAGATGGGCTCAGCTCCACGAGCAACAGCCCAGCGTTCAAGGCTAGCTCTATAAATCTGTCCAGAGGGGGGCCGTGTGTAGCGATGACTAATTTGGAGCTGCTGGATTCCAAACACTAAGGCAGAGGTTACGGAAGGACAGGGGAAGCCCGACCGTTTGGGAAAAGCAACTCTGCAACCGAGACTGAGACGAAAGGCAGCGAGCTGTGACTGTGCAGAAATAAGCATGGAAAACATTCAGCCAATCTCGTACACCTCAATCATTTCCAATCCTTTCAGTGCTTCGACTTCAGTTGAATCTTCAACGTCGCTTAGCATTCATTCTTAAGTTGACACTTCAACTTCATTCAATGCTTTCACTTGATCTAAAACTAGTTTTCAGCACTTACGCTCTTAAAGTGATTTCAACTTCTTTCCAATGTCACTCAGAAAATGAATTCAGAAATGTCCCTTCCCCTGTTAATACACTTTATTGCTTTCAGTGCTTACACTTCAGCTGAAACATCTCCCTTCTCTTCACACATTGAAGTGGCACACGTTTATTGGAGGACACCTCGAGCTCAAGGAATCCCCTTTGTCTCAACAATTTCAAATTATTTCAGCACTTACACCCCAGCTTCACTCAGCGCCTCCACTTAACTGTGGTTTAAGATTATGTCAGCACCTCCACTCAACTGCCACTTCAGATTTTGTCGTTTCAACTCAGAACTGGCTCCTCAAACTCTCAGAGGTCTCAGGTCGTCACTCACAAAAATAAAAATAAAACCCAAACCAATAAGCAGCTTTTTTTTTTAAACTCCCACAATGTCCACTGTTCATACACAGTTTTACTCCAGGTACTCCACTTAAACAAGTCCAGCTCTATTAATCATCAATGAACTTCAACTCCTTTCAGTGCTTTAACTTCAGTTGAATCCTCAACTTCTTTCAGCACTTTCGCTTGAATTGACACTTTCAGTGCCGACACTTGAACTGAAACTATTTGGACTGACACTTACACTACTTTCAGTATTTTAACTGTTTCATGTGTTTCAACTGCAAATTTCTTTCAGTGAATTTAGCTACATTAAATGAATAACATTGCATATATTATAGCAGAGCCGTCGCAGGCGCACCAAAGGGAGCATCTCTAACTACAGGCCCTGTGGCTTTACCTTCAAAGTGTGCATGTGTGTGTTGTTGCTCCTGTCATGCTTCCATGTAAAGACAGCTATTTATGACACTGGAACAGCTTCAAGAAAGCGTGTATCCAAACGGTCTGCCCCCTCATCCCCTTCGTGATGGGAGATAATCAGCATATTTTCACTATCTCCTGCTCATTATGGCCAGGACTCGCTGATTACAGGCCGGATTTATGGAACTCTGAGGCCAACTCTCCCCCCGCGTTGGCCCGCGGGCCTCTACTGGAACCAGGAGAAGTCGAGACAGAGGATGACAGCGAGGAGGATGACTGGAGTAGGATGAAGAGGAACAGGGGAGAGACGAGAATTGGACTGTGGAGAAAATAAATATAGAGAGAATAGGAAAGAATGACAGGAGAAGACAGGAGAATGAAAAGGATCAAGAGGGGGAAGACGAGGGAGAGTAAAGAAAAGGGTCAGTAGAGTAAAGAAGAAATGGGGAGGGTGCTTTTATTCGTTATAATTGTATTTAGAAATATAGGCAGCGGCATTTCAACTCTTCTACTGGATCCATACAATCTAAATTCACAGTCATCAGTTACAGAAGGGAATGACTCATGTTTTCGTTTGGTCCGCCCTGCTGACGGAGAGGGGGGGGGGGGCTGCTTCGCCAGGAGGGGAGCGTAAGATGACTCTGGGGAAACAGAGCTTCAGTTGCCGACTGTGGCAGGCACTGTATGTAAGAAGTGGACGTAGTCATCGCGACGTCAACCGCTGGTTTGTGGACCGCCGTTTTGAGGCCTCGAGTTTGACGATTTCGCCGTCGCCATCTTGGATGACGGCTGTCGCCATGTTTTTTTTCTTTTGCAACCGATGAACGGAGGTTACCATATTTGAAATGCGGAGGAGTGACGTAGAGATGCTGTATATGGCTCTGGTAGCGGCAGCGATCTGTCAATCACAGTAAGCCCCGCCCTAAAGCATACCCTGCTTTATGGTCTATTTGACTAAATGGACCATAATTTACTAAATGAACATCATGCTGTAGTGAAGAAGACTTGAAACTAGAGATTGAGACCATAAACTCATGTTTACAATGTTTACTGAGGGAATAAATCAAGTGAGAAGTAGAGTCATTTTCTCATAGACTTCTATGCAATCTGACTTCGGGATTAGACCTTTGGAGCTGGGGGTTTGCTCCGGCTGAATTCGAGCTTACTGTTAAATGGGAGTCCGTCTCCCAGGAGCTACTGTACGCTCTACTCGGCGGGGAGGATGATGCTGGGGATTTAATCCAATAATCAAAAATATCAAAATGCACACGGACCTACTACTTCTTCGTCCTCTCTTGTTTCAAGTGGTATTATAAAGACAGTACAACCGAGGCTAGGTTAGCATGCTCTTCTTCTTTGACACAGTGTCATCATTTTTCTAAAGTTTCAAACTAAACATTCTGGACAGATCTTACACATCGCACCTTTATGCTTACTAATGATATTAGCTACCTCCTCTCTTCTCATATTTTTGTTGGGCTTCTGTTTCACAAAAACTGTGTTCAGCGGTTTCAGCCAATTAATTAAATCTAAAAAAGAAAAAAAAAAGAATGAATGTCTAAGGAAATACGTGTGGAAATCTCATGCATGGAAGTTTTTAATCGGACTTTAATAGTTGTAACCCACAGGAGACGATCCACACATGTGCACCGTGATCCTCAAATATTTCCCTAGTCCAAAGCATGTATTTTAATAACACAAAATACAGAGCGATTTGACAGCAGCAACAGGACCAAAATTGTGGAACTGACAAATAGATGGCAAACGCCTTTTGTTTTTGAAAAGGAGACAACCCCTCCTGTAGTATGTTACACAGATGAATTGTTTGTATTAAAATGTTGACTAATGTAAGGGGAGAAATTTCTGCAGTAATGGTCACTTCATATTCATGACAAAAAATGTTCAGTCTGACACCGTGGACAGTCTAGGGAGATAAAACACGTCGTCACATTTTCTTCATTCCAGTTGGTCTTTTTTTCTTAATGCTCCTGTATTGTTCTGATGCATTTTGTACTTTTTGTGTTCATTTGACTATAATCAAATACTCCTAAACTGGGAAAACCACTAATAACGGCAGTGGAAACCAACAGAATTAAAGGTTTCCTCTATCGTGTACATAGTTACCGTTGTCTGAAATGAACTGTGTAAAAATAAACTAATGCTCTTTAGCAAGGATTCGTCCATCTTCATTTCATCCTCCGGGTTTCGCTTTTCAAACCGGCGCAGTGAATAAAGAACACAGTTCACGCAGTACAAATGGACGGGCCGAGGCACAGGGCAACTATGTGTGTTCACCACCAGAGCATGGGATACACTTTAGTAACATGGCTGTACCTCTGGCGCCATCCTCAGGCCAAACTTCTGTTTGGTCTTTATTGTTGTAGTTATTGTTGCCTTGAGGTATCCAAGAGCAGCAATGTGGAGGGGTGGGGTGGGAGTCAAAGTGTAGTCATAGCATAAAAAGTCCCAAAAGGTCCAAACTATAGTATGTTTAGAAAAAGTCATTAAAATGTAACACTACCTTATGTCTAAAAAGTAAAAAAGAAGTCATATTATAGTGTGCAACAAAAAATGTATATGTACATCATAGGGTATTATGTCAAAAAGTATAGTGTGTCAAAAGGTAATGAATTAAAAATATTTTTTTTTCATGACCCTTTTTTCTTATTTCCAGAAATTGAGCACACTGGCTGGCAGAGACCGTTCAGAGTGACAAAGACATACATTACAACACTTTTTTTTACAAAATACAAAAAAAAAAAAAACAGTCATTGCATTTCTCATTGTATATTTTTTTTAATATCATCTCAATCCAAGTACATCTAACTTATAAATCTAATAGTCATAGATCCAAACAACGGTGAAACATGTCAACAGATTAAAATGCAGCCAGTTTAGCTTTTCACTGAATTTAAAAAAGGTTTTCGGTTTCATCCTCCCTCAAATCGTATCACGAGACACACGAGTCTTCTTCGAGTCTGATGACTGGAGCACAGGGGATTAGATCCGTGTGATTCACTCATCCTTTCAAAAATCTGGGTTCGGCCCACTCCTGGACAGATGTTTGGAACTGGACTCATATTCATGTCACTATCCTTTTTATATGAAAATTACATCAGCATACAGAACAAATTTAATAAAACAAAAACATCACAAAATGAAGGCACAGCCAAAGCAGAGTCGTCTTCTCGACTTCAGTGCTTAGTTGTTGTTTTTAGTTTTTTTTGGAATGATACCAGGAAGAATTCTTGTGGATGGGAGAACAAATATAATAAATATTGTTTAAAAAGAAAAACAATATTTATCGTTGCTGGAAATTACTGAGTGCCATGCTTTTTCTTTCCCAAACTGTATTCTGAACTCTGTTACTGTGCAATCCAAACTTATTGGATGTATATCAAAGAGAAGAGAAAAAAAGAAAGAAAGAAAGAGAAAAAGGCCACTAATGAATAGAATAAGCATTTATCGGACTTATTAAAATCAAGATCTCACCGTGTCCAGACTGCTTTACGCAAACTGATGGCTTCAGTCAGACTGTATGGACATCAACGTGCTTTGTTAGGATCACAGTGCTCCACCCAGTCTGGGTTTATAAAAGGACATCTAGAACAACAATAATATGTCAGCACTTGAATTATATTCCCTCACATTATAAAGGGGTGGGGGCGTCTATCTATGTATCATTAAGGTGACAGGCACACACTTCAAGTAATTTCAAGTATGAAGGTATCATAAAATCCTAAATAAAAGTACACAATGTCACGTCATTTCAAAGTAGGTAAAAAAAAAAAAATATTCTAGGAACCATAAAAATGTCTTGAAACGTTGTGAATGTGGAGGCCAGCACATGGGATGTAGTACTAAAAAATAATTAAAAATTCCCTGTGTGAAATGCTGTGTAAGGCAGAGGACGCTATCGCATCTTAGAGACGGACATTCACAAAAAAAAGGAAACACTTTATGGTTCTTGCATATAGAATTCCACATTTCAACAAGTGAAATGTGGCTTTTACGTGAATTTACAAAAATATAAACAATCTCAAATATATCTTCTGTTAGTAAAAAAAAAGAAAGAAATTGAAATAAATTCATATTCTATATGCTTTGGATAAAATCGAGGTATTTCTGACTATGAAGGTACAAACATAACGGATCGGTTCTTACGTGGTTTAAAAAAGGGATCTCGTGGTCCGGAGGGTACATGGCCCAAGCTCAGCGGCTTCTTATAGGATACTAAACTCTACCTCGTTCCTCCAATACAACTCCAGGAAACTCATTTAACCCTCATGCATCACTAGTGACCGGTTGGCTGCGGTAATTCATTTTGACATGGGCTTGATTTATTATTATGGTTGGTTGGGGGGAGGGGGGGGGGCATTCTCACCTAAAAGCCAATTATGTACATTTTAAAGTAAATTGCATCTGGGGCACTTTGAAAGCAAAATTAGGAGGCTAGATGTACGAACAACTTTGTGCTCCTGTTTTTGCAGTGGTGGAATGTAACTAAGTACATTTACTGAAGTACTGTACTTAAGTACAACCTTGAGGTACTTGTAGCCTATTTTACTTGAGTATGTTAATTTTATCTCACTTTATACGTCAGAGGGAAATATTGTACTTTTCACTTATTTATTAGACGATGTTAGTTACTAGTTAGGCTACTTTGCAGATTCAGATTCTTAATACAAAACCTAAATCAACTAACAAACTGATGTATCATTAAGTAGTAATACTTATAATGCAATGATATACACCCGTCGTAAATTATTATTTGAAATGGGCCATTATGCTAATGAACATACTTTTACTTTTGGTACTTTAAGTGTATTTGAATGTTAATAGTTTTGTAGTTTTGATTTAAGTAACATTGTGAATGCAGGACACTATTTTTTTTTTACACTGTGCTCTAGTAGACAATATAATCATAATTGGTTGTATAAATATGAACAACGATCACATTGCAAAGAAAAAAAAAAGTCACACTCAAAGCGTGGTAAACGAGACGGAGAGCGTGTTTCAAGACGGGTCGGGTTGGTTTACCGAGCAGGGGGCTCCTTTAAGGACATCAGAGCAACTTTAGTTAAAAAAAATTAAAAAAAAGGGATGCACAAGGGTTAAAAAGGAAAATGTAAGGTAACAGATGTAGCTATCTTTAGTTTCAGCATGTGACAGAGCGACGCCACTGACTGTTTTAATGAGAGTACTTCATATGGACTCTCCATGACCTGTAGAAAGCTCTTTGGAAACATGTCAGACTGACTTTGGCCGTTACAAGCTTTCGGTAACAATCTTGAAGTTTTTTGTATTGAAATGTCTGTTAAGTCACTGTCTGTCGGGCACAGGGTCAGACACACGCTTTTTTCCCCTTTTCTTTTCACCATCACCCAGCAGTGGTTGAGTCGCCAGAGAGGGTAGACGCCGCTAACGGACTCACGTGTGTGTGAGGCAGCATACTGCGTTCCCCACCAAGTCTCTGCCAGTGCTGGATAAAGAAAAGAGCGACGACTACAGACAATGACGCCGGGATCCAAAGAGAAAACACGCCTGCAATTGCCACGTATGGCCACAGGGAGCCACTAATGAGTACGAAACGATTCTCCCAGATCCTGACTTTTAAAGTGGCCATGCGGTCCATTGTCAAGAGCACAGACGGTACTGACACTGTACACACACACACACACACACACACACACACACACACACACACACACACACACACACACACACACACACACACACACACACACACACACACACACACACACACACCACCTCTCTCCTTACACAATGACAATGGAAGACTTCAAATGCGATGGTCAAGAATTCTGTGATTCCAAAAAACAGGACGATGATGACAATATACAAACATACACACTATTAAGCAAATCAATCAAAAAATAAAATGACTACAAAAATAGCAGAGATGACTGAATCATTTTATCAACTGACTGCCTAATGGGACTAAAGTAGGTCCGTCTCATGGCTTCTCTACGTGGTGCAGAGCTTAGTTCAGGGTTCATATCAGATGGGCGCAGGGCTGAACGCAGGTAGACCTGTGGGTTCCATGTTGAGAGGACATTGAACTTATCACTGCTCATATGTTCATTAGGACTGTGAACAAAAACTATGGAAATGTTTAAAAAAAACCACAAACATTAGTTTTGATGGTTAAAGATCTTATTATGGCACGGCTTTCCTGATTCATTCACTGGGCAGTAAATTGGTCTCTTTAGTGTAATTGTTCATGTCTATATTTAGAATAGTTTCACTGCTTAACCCCAACTGGGAGACAACCGTTTCTGAGGGGGAGATATAGATATAGATATCATTTCTTTTGCTCACTGTAAACTGGGTGTATTCTATAAGAAGTTGTGAATGATTGGACGACGGTGACTCGCAAGGAATTTGTTTCACACAAGTCCTCAAAAGGATGGAACGGTGGATAAGATTTACGTCCTAATGTCTTGTTCCTCCACCAGAGGACGCGTGCGGGGACAGGATCACTTTCTCCTCGTGCACTTTTGGTGCAAGAACAGGAATTCCTGCGCTCCATTGAATTTAACTGCCACTGCAAGACACCATCTCTGCTCCCATCCGAACCAACACGCAGCTTTGTATTTAGACATGTACAGCAGCAGCTAGGAGGCGACTACTACTATTGAACTGAGGCCATGTGAGGACACCACACCGTCACAGTACTGCCACGCCTTCCGTTCAAGTGCCGTGCCTCTTTTCTTTTTATATTATATTCTTCTTATATTATATTCTGGGATTTTATGGCTCCGTCTTCTCTACAAAAATAACACATTTTGTTTACAGCATTTACATCGTGTATCTTTTAATGACTACCTGATTCTTTTTTTTTTTTTTTTTGTCAAACAGCAGAACGGCCCCTTGTGCGTGAGGGCCGCCCGCTCTCGTTACCTTAGAAAACCGCACACACGTGGACAGACCGTGCGTTGCATCCGAGTGCGTCCTGGAGGTCGACGGGCTCGTTTCTTCTTTCACTGCTGCCATTTGGGCTTTCAGTGCACAGTTCCAGCCTGGCAAAGGGCGATTTCCAGTTGTTGTTTTGAGGAGAAAGAAATAAGAAAAAAAAAAAGGAAAAAAAAAAGCAGGAGCCGGGATCAATAAAACTTCTTTCCCCATTAAAGTCCATAACCATTTTCTATAATCAGATTCAACTGATTATGACATAGTAGAAACACCCAAACTTGGTGCTGCAGACCGTCTAAGTAGTGATGGACTCCACGTCTGTGGTCCGTATAGTGCTCTACGGAACTGCAGCAGCTCGGAGGTCGTTTACACGTAGTAAGCAGGAGGGGAACGGATCAAAAGGCCGTCTCCTCAACCTTGTGACCCTTCAGCTGGCACGAGGGCAGAGCCACCCTCGTCTCCAAGTCCTCGTCCTCCGTCTGTGCTCGGTCGCTCTCCAGCTCTTTGTCCTCGGTGACCGTGTCCTCTTTGCAGAGGGCCGCTCCGTTGCCGTCCCTCTTGGCCATCTGATACGGCTGCGTGTCGATCTCTTTGGACTGGTCAACAAGGGGGTCGTTACTATCCGTTGCAGTTGAAAGCTCGTTTTTTTTTTTTTCGGTTAACGAAAAAGAAAAAGAAAAAGAGGGCTAACAAGAATGTAAATAGGAGATTACCTTGTGAGGGGTGGACAGAGGAGTGATGCAGCACAGCTTCTCCCTGTAGCGCTCGGGCAGGAAGAAGAGCAGCGTGCCCATGACTGGAAACACCGTGCCGGGGGTCAGATCCTCCTCCTTCATGGGTCCTAACATGTTGACAGATACGTGAACGGGGCAGCAGTGATGAGGTATTCATTCATTTGAGAGAAAGCTACTCGACCAGCACATGTGATGAAACCGGGTCAATCTTTTGATATGAAGGTTTTTTTTTTAAACACGAGAAAACACACGAAAAATAGGCACAGACTCCTTTCCCATTGCCAGAGGAAGAGTAGCCTTTGTTTGTTTTTCTTCTGGCGAGTCTCGTTCGGCTTCACGAAAGAGCCAGAAAACAGAGTTAGTAAACAGTGAAAATGTTACGATGCTCTATTTTTTAAACAGAACTTTATTTGAGTCCCACGTGCTTCTTTCTTGCCACTTTTATCTGTAAAAGTAAAGTTATCTGTTTTTATTCATTTTTAAATGTGTTATACAAAATAAAGAATATATTTTTTGCTTTCTTTATATCTGATACTTTTTCAAACTCTCAAACCTGAGTTGGTGATTTGTGGAACGGTGGAAAGACTCACCAAGACGTTTTTTTTATTTTCTATTCTGTTTCTGTCGAGTTTGAATGAAAGTGTGTTTTAATGATTGGTGAGGTAAAATGACTGTTTTGGTATATGCAGTCTGGCAGCTTTGAGTTTATTTTCACATCTAACTCAGCGAATTAAAGGGGCAACATCCGAGATTGGGAGCATTCCGTTTGTCTCAACATATCAGCGGCGAGCCAGCGGCTCATGGTTAACGGCGCTGATTGTAATGACAGAGCTCAGTGTTTACCTGAGAGGGAACAGGAGGACGGGAGCTACACTTCAGTAACGACACGGTAGGTCGAGATGGCATCATCAGCCGAAACCGCCGCATAAGAGCAGCGGCCATGAGCCAACCAATGGGTGGGGCACGCCCACACGCTCTAAAAGCCGCACACAGCCGGCACGGCGATGTCAACGAAGCACAGAAAAGCTCCGATAACAACACACACAGAGGGAGAGCCATTCTCAGCTCAGGTAGACATTACTACACTATTTCTTTACATGGATAATAGTTGTTTGCTGCTTTATTAATGCGCTGAATATGAAGCGGAGCTCCTTTAAGCGTGTATTTCGACACAAACAAAGATTTGGTAATTGTTGGAACGGTGGAAAGGCGTTTTTGATAAAAATATATTACGTCTCTGTCAAGATGTTCAGCGAGTTAAAATTACTTTTGTCTGACTGGAGTCTACTGGGTTAACAAACTATAATAATTGTATAAGTTTCCGTTGATTTTGTGTGTGTGTGTGTGTGTGTGTGTGTGTGTGTGTGTGTGTGTATGCATGCATGCGCGTGCGTGCATACATACATACATACATACATATACTATATACATACATACACACACACACACACACACACACACACACACACACACACACACACACACAGTGTATTCAAAGTGAATCAATTCACTTTGATTTCTGCACCAGAAAAGTGGTAAAAATTAGCATCATGTTTCCATCGCTGTGGATCAGAGCTGGAGCCGATCAACGCGTGACTACAGCATTAATTTGTTCCGGGAATGAATGCAGATTGTCACCTTTCCCAATTAAGAGGAAAGCCAGAGGTTAGTGGGCGTTTGTGTTTCTTTATGTGCGGTGGGAGAGGTGCTTCTGAGTGTGTACCTGTTAGCAGGCTGACTATCAGACCCACCACCACCACAGTGGTGGAGTTGTGAGCGCTGTACCACATGTAGGACAACGAGTAGAGCGCCTCCACACCCGATGGCCTGAAGGAAAGGGGGGAAGACAAAGCGGCGTGAAGACCTCTCTGAGGACCATTACGGGACTGAACATCTGCAGTCTACCTGCAGATGTTCAGTGAAAGTCTTTAAGGTCAGTTCTTTGGTTCTCACGCGTTACCTTAGTTTGGCTTTGGTGGCGGTGACCAGTGTCGTCATGACGGTGGTGGTCATGTTGTCAAACAGGGGCAGGGCGGTGGTGTTGAGCAATGGCACTGGGAGGGAATTGGACATGCGCATCACAAAGCTCCCAATGCCGATCCAGAAGGCCATGGCGAGGCCTGCCACTAACCCGACCACTGCACCCTGAGGAGGGACAGGTGCAGATGTTCAAACCTCAACTCAAACATAGTGTGTTCAACATAAAATCATGGATAAAATAAAAAAAGGACTCACAGTTGAGTTTGCCCAGGGAAAGAACATTCCCAGACAGAAGAGGCCCAGCAGAGGACCACCGACCATCCCGAAGATGCTGAAGGCTGCCTGAGGGCACGGAGAGCATGACAGTGCAAATGAGTGGTTCTTTTCTTCAAAAAAAAACATTACAAACACTTTATAATGTGTCACTCTTCCAATCAAATACATTTGTCTTTATTTGCGACTCTGAGCATGTCTACCTGCAGCACAGATCCCATTATAGAGGCGAGGTAGGCCATAGCCAGACACACCAGGCCATAGACCAAAGCTGTGGGGCAAGTGGATGACAAGAAAAAACAGTTAGTGGTTACAACCGTTACATTGTTATATTAGAAATGCCCCCTGAAAGCAAATTAATGGAATCATCTGTTGGTGACACCCCAGTTGACTTGAGATTCTTAAAGTCAAGCAGTTTTTTTTCCTTTTCTTTTTAGAGGCGAGATCTATGAAGAACTGCTCTTGTAAGCAATTAAATCCAAAACACATTGGTTGTATACATTTGAATAAAAGTAAGGATAATAGTTTTGTTGCAGGTGTTTACATTCCTCCTGATGCAAATAAAAAAAAAAAATATTACAGGATTGCACCACTAGTTTTGTTTTGTCAAGTTTTTTTCTTGTGGGGTACATGGGAAACAGCTTGCATGTCATTGTGCAACCCTGTGTTGCATAATGACAATAAATTATCCTTGAAATGTAGATTGTATGGACACAGTAGTAGAAGTAAAATGCTGCTACCCCCACCCCCCCATTTCTTCTAGGCATCACACAGTGCACCTTTCTTAAGCAGTTGTCTTACCAAGCCCCTTGGATAGCAGCGTAGCTTTAGCCTCGGTCATGTTTGGAAATTGAGGTTTAATCAGGTCCTCCATGGTTACGGTTGCTAGCGAGTTAAAAGCTGATGAGATGGTGCTGGAGGGAGAAAAACAGATGGGATTGAATTGCACATTATAAAGCTCATCTGTACAGCAGAGGCCTTCGGGATAGAGCATGAAGACGGTAGTGATCAGGAACTTTCTTCAAGTAAAAAAACTGGAGGACAAGTTGAATCAGCTTCATTCAACAGTGGACGATCCTTTTCTTCCAAATCTGTCCTCTTACCTGAGCGCTCCGCTGAAGAGACAGGCCACAAACAGTCCCGCGAGCCCGGGCAGATCCTTGAAGACGTCCATCACAAAATACAGCACCATCTGCACAAAGCAGCTAAGTATTAGCGTATACCTCCAGAGCCAAGAAAGAGAAGAAAAAAAGACGCTTTATATACACTACTATTTGGGGAACCATGAAGACGACTTAATGTTCACCTGGTCATTAGTTTTGACGTAGCCCTTGTCCAGAGGGCTGTCCTCTCCGTAGCGAGCAAACATGACCAGACCCATCAGGCAACCTAAACACAAGACAATCTGCTGGCACGGGAAAACTACGTAGCAGGACCTGGAAGGGAATCAGAGGTGAGGGCAAACGAAAACACGGTCAACAGTGGAGACAAAGATGACAGACATCATAAAAGAGGTACAGATGAAAAGGAAAGTAACTATATGAATACTGAAGAGTGCTTAAGTAAGACAATAGTCACAAATGAACACCATGTTTGACTAGGTTCTACTTATTATCTCCGAAAGAAGAATATGCATTCGGTCCCTAACACGCTCGAGTCTGTCCGTCCGTCCAGAGCTAATCTAACATTTGTGGTTTGTACTCATTCAATCAAACTTTACAGCAGTGGTGGTTGCAGACGCACCTGGCGGAGATCTGCACTCTGCTGAGTGCACCTTTCTAGTTGTGTTTTACATTCTGTGTTTTTCACCTAATAAGGGGTTAATACTCTATAATCAAAAACACGACAGCCTTTGCATTGCGTTATCTTCAGCAAGGATGAGGCAAGTATGTTGCGAGACTTTGGCACTACTCACATGACGGCCTCCCTCTCCGTACGAGAGCTGAGGTATCTCTGGACCTGGGCCTGGTTGACCCCGTACAGAGCCAACATCAGGAAGACTCCTCCCACACCCAGCGTCCAGAAGGTGTGGCGCTCCAGAGGGTCGGGGTTCAGGCTGCACGGGCAAAGAGGGAATACAGTATGATCAGCCCCCTCCCTCTATGCGCCGCAACATGTCAAAGGTAATGAGGAATGCTTCGTCCCACGACTCACTCTAGTCCAGATATGCGGCTGCCATTTACGGCTTTCCTCCACACCTCTGCCATGCCCCCCGCCTGACTGGCCCCCACCACGATGACCGCCAGCTGGCCCGCGAACATCACCACCGTCTGGAACACATCGGTCCAGATCACCGCCTTCAGACCCCCCTGGGAGAAAGGAGCAGTCGGCCATAGTTAGAGGCTTGACATACTGACAACAGATGGAATGAGGGACATCTATGATCCTAGAATGACCAGAGGTGATGCTAGGAGAAAAATATATATATTGGACATCAGAGCCACGAGAAATTGTTGAAAGGAGGAGAATTTCCAGTCAGGTGTAGGTGGACGTTTTGGGAAAAACTACAGAAACATCCCGAGTACTGTTAAGTTATACAAATGTTGTAGTCTACTAATATTATGTCACCGTAGTCATTGATGAAATCAACACTGGGTTGAGGAAAGATTTAGGGGACTCACCAGGGCAGTATATAGAGTGCACACCAACCCCATGGCCAGCACCGCCCCCCATAGGTCAAAACCGGTCACTGCAAAGGAATAGTAGAGTAGCAGCATTACTAAACGCTGCACGCCGGTTGCTCAATCATCGAGGCGATAACATCGGTAACTGTGGGCAACTGTTAGTGTAAAAACATTGTGTGATAATCCTGCGGTGAAGTATGACATGAAATAATAAATCTTACCTGCATTGAGTGCCAGAGCCGGGGCATACAGGACCACCCCCATGTAAATGACCTGCAGAGGAAGAGGACAATAAACACTGCAGAACAGGAAGAAATCACAAAGAAAACAGCTGGACCCTGAGGTCGTGTTTCGGAGCTCGCTGACTCACGCGTATCAGATTATACCGGCTTAACTGTGAAACAGCATGTGGCTTTGCGGGGGTGTGTGTGTGTGTGTGTGTGTGTGTGAGACACAGATCTAACTGACCTCGAGATAAGTTTAATAATACGACGATGTGTACGGAATTAATCTTATGTTTTACTAGGTGTCGTCTGCTGATGAAAAGGCAAAGTAACCTTTGACCGACCCGCCGGTCCGACATATTTCCCAATTCTTTTTGGGGAATGTGCACTTCAATCAATTATCTTTGAGAATAACAATTCACGACATGACTGAACACTGTTAATGCTGGTAGTAACCATAAGAGACAGTTTACAAGGGTCAATGTGACATCTCTAGGGACAAAGTGTTACTCAGGCCGTCATATAATCGGCCAGTGAATGTGTTCTCAGATAGGAACGATAAACAGCACACCGATAGTGGTGGAAATTTCTCCTTTTAGCTTATTGCCTTTCTTAACTTACCGATTTATGACCTCACCTGCTGACTTTTGCTGCCAGCTTGCTGAGCTAAATGGGAAGTGGCTATTAAGTAACAATACATAATTTCCTCTGTCAAATGATTCATGTCTTTACTAAATTAGGTAACGCGATGTCCAGGGTGGTGGTCATTTTATTAAAAGTGGTACCAATCGGATCCCCGATTCCTGAAAGTGCTGGCATTAGACGGTGCAGGAACTAATACTACAAAGAAAGTATGACGCAAACATAGATACCATCTGAAAGATGAAGGTCACTGTCCCACATATGCGGACCGTCTTGTTGAAGCGCAGCTCCAGATACTGTCGAGGGGAGAAAGAAAACAAAAAGGCTGATTAGAATATAATCTCAGTCATTGTGCGATCGCGGTCAGTGCTGCGGATGCTTATTCTCAGGATCAGAGCTGCCAGTTCAGACCCACATGGTCAAAGCCTGTGGCCAAAAAGATTTTCCTTAAAGTCTAAAGGTTTCCTTTATATCGGTTGCACAAAACACCCTTAAGTCTCCTCCTCAAGGTTTCAGGTTGGTGACTCGAGTACTTAAGGTTTTCTCATTATCTTGGTCCTATGCTTAAAGGAATCCCTTTAAAGTTAAAACACTTTAGCAACCACAGTAAGGAAGAAACACAGAAGGTACCTCTGACTCTATCGCAACGGCAACATGGCGGCGTACCGAGTCATTCACCAAGTTTCCAAAACAAATGCCTTCCACCGTCTGCTTACAGCGTGGTGAAGTTCCCGTCAGAACAAGGAGGCTGCGGTGGCGGCACGCTGACTTTAAATGTTGCCGCATGGACCTCTTCACCAAACTTTTTTATTCCTTTGCAATTTCCTCCCACATGCATTGTTTTCTGTTTTGCCGTTATTTGAGGATCACATTTACTTATTAGTGCGCTTTCTTTTATTGCAAGTGTTATATTATTTTCCTTCTCCGTCCAACTTGGTTTTCTTGTCTTCTTTTACTAAACCATTTTTTTTTTTTTTAACTATCTATTGGCCAACTTTTTAACAGCTGTAAAA
Organism: Ophiodon elongatus; assembly: GCA_016806645.1. Classification (NCBI taxonomy): domain Eukaryota; kingdom Metazoa; phylum Chordata; class Actinopteri; order Perciformes; family Hexagrammidae; genus Ophiodon; species Ophiodon elongatus. Next base: position 4,979,179 of record JACSYO010000570.1, on the reverse strand, counting down.
TGTCTTTTAAAGCCTTAACTAATGTTTTCCTAAACTAAAGATAACCGACCCCTGATTTATAAGTGACAACTCATTATTTGTTCACAAGACTAGATTAGTGCAGATTACTGTTCAGTTGATCTCATGAACCTTAACTGTCTGGCTGTCGATAAAGACCGTGTGAAGATGTTCAGTATTGGGACATTTGTCTAAGATTTGTGTCAAACGTGTGAGCCGAACATGCGTGTACCTCGTAGGCGCTGGACAGCCGCAGTCGGTAGAGGACGGGGATGAAAACATGAGCCGGGATGAGCAGGCCCAAGAAGTAGGAGCAGCCCAGGAACCAGTACTGAGTCCCGAAGTTGTAGACCTCGGAGGGAGCGCCCAGGATGGCCACGGCCGACTGGAAGGTGGCCAGCAGGGACAGAGACACGGGCAGGCAGCTCATGGAGCGATCCGCCATCAGGAACTCCTAAAACAAACACAATGTATAAAAATAAAAAAAAAAAACTGAGTAAAAACTGAGAGGAAGGGAAGTATTGTCAGGAAGGAGATGGAAGAAAAAGACTTTCTCCCGTCTACAGTCTACCTGTGTTGTGCGCTGGCGCCCGCCGGAGAAGGCGTAGAAGAGGCCGATGCCGGTTGAGGCCACCAACAGCAAGGCAAAGATGACATAGTCCGCTGTGGTGAAGTGCATAAGGACTACGTCCCCCATAATGACAGTGGCTGTGGCGGGGGGAGCGGGAAGGCTGGAAGGCTTGGGGGTGATCACGTCGTCAGAGAGAGCCCCTCACCCATAGGGAGAGTCGCTGAGAGCTGGAGGGAGAACAACAAGTGAGGAGGTCATGACTCAAAGAAATAAGGGTTTTTCTCTCAGCAGTCAGCTGTGTAATGGTCTGCGAGTTCAAACGCACCAGAGCAACATGTTTTCATCCAGCCTTGAACTTTACTGAACCAGAAGTAAAACCTCCTTCAAGAGCGTTTAAATGCATCACTGCCGGCTGTAACGGCGAAATGACAGCAGTCTAGAGGATGTCTGTAGAATGTGTTCCTGCATCCTCAAATCAAACCAGAGACCCTTTATTATTGAATTTAAAAACATGGTTGTTTTTTTTTTTTTACACAAAATCAATGCAAAGTCAATTTAATTTATGTGGCCCAATATCACAAATTTGCCTTAAGGGGCTTTGCAATCTGCCCAGAGCACGACACCATCTGTCCTTTGACCCCTTGTTCAGATAACGTTGTTTTTGGTGAGTAACGTGAATAAATACACTCTTTTATACAAATAGGCGTATTGACAAGGTAAAAGGATGACATTTGAAGTTTTTGACAGTTAACAACAACTTTGGGGCAGTTGCAAAGAGCTTTGTATACCAGCTGCTATAACAAAACTAAACTAAACAACAACAACAAAAACAATCTGTATCGGCCGAAGTGGCTCATCCACACTTGGGACATCACTAAAAGTTAGAAGTCTCAGCAAAATATGGACGGCATTGTGTGCATGTCAGAATTACAGCTGGACAAAAACTGCTAACTGCAATGTCTAAGTTGACAAACAACAAAACTTGAATATGTCAGAAAAGCTGCAAAAAAAACAAACAGGCAAAGGACTTACTGTAACTACTGAGTCCACGCTGCTGCTGCTGCTGGCTGACACACACTGGCCACTCAGACTTGAGGCTCACCGGAGGGGATTATCTTTGTCCCGACCACCAATCACGATCACTGCGGAGGCAGAGGAGAAACTCGGCAAAACGATTCACCACACGCAAGAAATGCAGGGCCTGTCGCAATATTGTTTCACAATTAACACATGTGCAATGTTTTCCCCCCCAAAATTAAAAACACAGCCGTTTCTTCTCTCTCGGGTAAGGATCATTTCAACCAAAACAAAAGCCAATCCCTCGACATATTTTGACACGAGATGCATAACAGTGTTCTTTTACAGTCGATACATCGGGGGGTGGGGGATATGTTTTCTAGCTCCTCGCTGTGCTCGCTTGATGATATGCCACTACTCACAAGACCGACTTCTCTTTCACGGCGCCTTGTTGTGCTCTTGTCTCCTACACTACTGAGTGAGTTGAGGGCAACATGATCTCAGCACTGCCTCCGAGTACACCTTTTTTTTTCTTCTTTTCTTCCTAGCTGGAGCGCTTCCATTGTGGCACAATTTTGTTGTCAGAAAGCCGTTTCTGTGGTAACCAAAGAATCCTTCGCAGGGATTTGCACGAGGGATCGACATCGGTCCGATAATCAGCTGCCATGTTGAGCATTTTTACGATAATCAGAATGAGGTATTTTCTTTGGATCGGATTACTTTGGCTGTGATGCAGCCGCCTCTCTCTGTCTGTGGTCACCAACCTGTAGCCTCGCCCAGAGCAATATCTGATGAGGCTATAACATGTAACCAATAAACACCAAAGGCTAGTTTGCCTCTGATTGGGCAAAGATGACAAAAGCAGCTACGGTGAGTGAGTGGTGAATTTCAGCTTATACGTTGCAACATCAAGTCTAACGTGAGATTACGATCACCACGCTCATCAAACATCCGTGGCGACGGGCCCGTCTGTGTGATGCTCCCCGCTGGTTTGATCAAGCACCGGCCAAGACGGATGACCCCGTTAAGCCCCCACCCTTATCATTACGGCTTATTACAGCTAATCTACCACAGCACATGACAAGTTGGGAACAGAAGAAACTGCCAGTTGAATCTGTTTCAATTTTTTAAAGCAACCATTGCGTGGATGTTTCAAGAAAAGTAGCTCTTTAACTAATGTTTAAGCCAGTGAGTACACTGAATGTGTCACTTTGCACCTGCAGTTCAAAGCACGCTGAGAAAAGAAAATATATATCCAAGGGTATTTAAAATCAAACATTTGCCCGTTGACTCGTTTGGAGTATGTGTGGTGCACGCCTTGTTCTGCTGCTTCGCACGAGACTTTGCTCCTGCCTAGTTACGGGATCAGAGACAGCGGCCCTTTGTTGCAAACCCCTACTGTTTAGATGCCATTCTAAAAATGGGCAGCAACAATGTGAAGAAAAAAAAGAATGCTTTAAAACCTGAAAAGTTACATAAGGTCCCTTTGATTAAAATCCTCCCTGGGCTTAAAACCAGAAGCCTACTGACTTCCAGTGGAACCATGGAGGTACCTGCCATCTCTGGGCTTTAATGACTCAACTGGTTGGATTTGATGGAGCACATGTGACTGGCTGACCATTCCTGTCCAGGCTGGTTTGGGAAATGTTTTTTTTTTTAAGGATTTGTTTTTTTGGTGGGAACATTTCTTACCATTAAAACGGAGCCAAAAATCCCAGCATGCAAATCCGTCCCTGACAACCATCGGCTGCCCTTTCTCACAGTCAGAGCTCAGAGCAACTCGGCCCAACTGACCTGACCTTTACAGTTCTAAATGGTACAGACTTACCAAGCCTACACTCTCTGGAAACAGGGAAATTCATCCATTTTCAACCTCATGTCCACCTACCCAAGTTAGATACGTGGTGTGACAAAACGCCTGCAGCTGTTACTGATCCTCTGTGTCTCTGGGGTTGCAAACAGTTGCAAAATCTGTTGTTCTTCCTCACCCCAGAGACGTACTTGTTATGAGGAAGACCTACAGACTTTGTAGCTTTTTACAGTGTATCTGCTGCCTCGGATATTCGGCGGGCGAGAGGCCGCTCGTGCTGCTGCGGGGAGGATACGCTCGATGGGGACCCTCCAGAATCTGAGCTGCCGAGAGCAAACACCGACTGGACACTGAACACGTAACCCCACAGGCTACTGAGAGGGCTTCGCTGCAAAGGACAGTACTTAAGAGTGTACAATACAAAAAGGAGCATGGCTCACAGCGAACAATTTGCTTCTGCACCAATTGGCCGAAGCCCTATTTCACTATCACGGTGCCTTTTCGCCACACGAGTGTGCGAAGCGGTGCCAACAATATCACAACGCCCCGGTCTCAGGATTCAACCGACGTTGAGGCTTTTTTTCCTCCTTCATTTGAGTGGGGTAAAGGTGCAGTTATTTTGCTTGTGTGTGCAGCACTGACAGCGTTTTGGACCAGGCTGCGTATTAGGTGGTGGTGGTGGTGGTGTCACGAGCATTGCAAATCACACAAGGAGGTCAGGGAGACTGCGGTTGCCAGGCAACACAGGGACAATGATAGCGCGTTATGAGGTAGTGAGGGCTGA